>CAUYPK010162863.1:0-14502 GCA_963574355.1 Loris lydekkerianus | reverse complement strand
CCCAAACCCTAACAGTATCAGGGCTAGCATACTTCCCAGTGCCCAGCTAGATAACCCAAACCCTAACAGTATCAGGGCTAGCATACTTCCCAGTACCCAGCTAGATAACCCAAACCCTAACAGTATCAGGGCTAACATACTTCCCAGTGCCCAGCTGGATAACCCAAACCCTAACAGTATCAGGGCTAACATACTTTCCCAGTGCCCAGCTAGATAACCCAAATCCTAACAGTATCAAGGCTAACATACTTCCCAGTGCTGAGCTACATTTCTAGAAAACAGAACGCAACATTGTCCACGAGCATAGTCATATCTCTTCAAGTGTTTTTAATTAAATGGCATGAGACTAAACAATTTTAAGATTCTTTTGACACCAATCTAAAATGCTATGTCCAGAATGTCATGTCCAGTTTTCAAGTGGTGAAAAATCAAGCTCCAAACCCGCGAAGTGGGAAAGATGTTAACCATGCTGGAATTATTATTTTTTTAAATTTTTATATAGCTCAAGGAAAAAGGACCCATTTCCTCATTGCCTTCATTACAATGCGGTATATTCAATCTTTGCATTTACAGTTTCATATTCCACAACAAGCTAGTAGTCACACATTTTCAAATTCTAAGCAGAAATTAGTTTTAGATTTATTTGCTTTCTTTCCAAATGTGTTAGTGCCCAAGGGCTCTAACAACTACACACCATTGTTTTGTGGAGGAACAAAAAAAAACACTATTTTTTTTTTTTTTTAAACTCATATGCATGAATTTAGAAAAAAAAAAAGAAAACACCTGGCCTGCTTTCTTTTTTCCAGGTGACATTTACAAAGAGGAAATTTGGGTTGATGAAGAAGGCTTATGAGCTGAGCGTGCTGTGTGACTGTGAGATCGCGCTGATCATCTTCAACAGCACCAACAAGCTGTTCCAGTATGCCAGCACTGACATGGACAAGGTGCTGCTCAAGTACACGGAGTATAACGAGCCGCACGAGAGCAGGACCAACTCAGACATCGTGGAGGTGAGTGTGCATGCTCCGGGTGCCCAGGCTGGGTGGCTGCACACCCATACCAGTGGTGCCACCATCTTTCTTGTCCTACGATGTTCATGGGCCAGGGGATATACCCAGGGTTATTTTTCCAACTGTGACTCCACCCTTCTTTTTTTTATTATTATTAAATCATAGCTGTGTACATCAATGCAATCATGGGGTACAATGTGCAGGTTTTACGTACAATTTGAAATGCTTTCTTCAAACTGATCAACATAGCCTTCAAGGCATTTTCTTATTGTGTTAAGACATTTATATTCTACACCTAGTAAATTTCACATTTACCCTTGTAAGATGCACCGTAGCTGTGATCCCACCAATTACTGTCCCTCCACCCATCCTCGCCCCGCCCCTCCCTCTCTCCTTTCCCCTTCTTCTTGGGCTATAATTGGGTTCTTCTTGATACATTGTCATACGCAGATAGGGACAGTGCAAGATCTGGTCTTTGTTGGAAGTCATGAGCCAGTGTCTAATTATGCACCACATCCTTCGGGAGTGACCATCCTCCCGATGTCGGCCAAGATACCAGGGTGGGAACTGCGGCCAGCAGATAACTCACCCGCATTTTAGATAACTTCTGGTGATTTAAGTTCCCAGCAGCATCAAGAAAAAAATACATATGTGCACTAATGCCAACTTGACACTTCCAGTTTTTCACTTTGTCTCACCTTTCTAATTCATTCTCCCGAAAGAGTAAAGACAGTTATTCTCAAGAAATGTTCTTTCCCCAAAATTATCATATTATATATAGCAGTGAAAACTACTGAAATACATGGAATCAAAAAATTAGATGAAAATAAACTGCTAAATGTTAGCTCAGTATTTAATCAAAGTCAGATTTGAAACATTTTATTCTGCCAAAACCAAATAAGCATTATGTTAAAACCTGAAAGTGTTTTAAGTTAGCATAAATCCTACTGTTTTATTAGCATAAATAACATGCCCTGCAGTTTGGGTTGAAACTTTTTAAACACCTTCAACATATATCCTGTTCAAATACCTCGTAGTACCCTTCATAGGCTAAACTACTAAACTAAAAATAGGCAAAGTGAGAATAGTTCCCATCTGCCTACTTTCTTCATCTTTTTTTCTGCTCTTGTTTACCTCACTTGTGCCTGCTTTCCCAGAATTAAAAGAAAATTAATAAATGTTTCAGAAGTATTTACTTAGAGTCAGTTTGCCAGAGTGGACATCATTCCTGCCATTGCTTAGACTGGTTTCATATTATGAGAAAAAGTAGTACTAATACTGATCAAGTTAATATGCCTCCCACATCTGTCTCACTTGTACCTGTTATAATTGTCTAAGACTAATTTTCATTTCTTTGCTTTTATTTGGAAATTTCTCAGAAGTATTGAGCTACTTTATTTTGCCTAACAATGATAAGCAAACTATTATGTACCCATAATAATTAAAAATAAAATTGGAAAATGAATGATAAACACACCTAATGTGATACATACTTTTAAAATACTATCAACCATTTTAGTTTTTCATTGACTAATCATTTGAATTATAGGTTTGCTTTGATCTTGAAATTTACTATTATTCATAAAATTTACCTGCTGTATATTTCATAGAACTTTTTGTTAACATACACATATAAATATGAAGATACATAAACATAAAGGTGAACAGAACTTATAGAACTTGAGTCTGAGAATGTGTGTGTTAAAACTAAAATTTACATAAATAAATAAATAGGCTGGGCATGTGGGTCATGCCTATAATCCTGGCACTTTGGGAGGCCAAGGCAGGAGGATTGCTTAAGCCCAGGAGTTGGAGGTTGAAGTGAGCTATAATGACGCCACTGCACTCTAACCAGGGCATCAAAGCAAGAGACTGTCTCAAGAAAAACAGACACACACACAAATAAAAAAAAAAAGAAAAAAGAATTCTATGCACAAAACTCCACCCATCTCATTACTAAAAGCATTACAACAAAAATCAGGGTAACAAAAGAATTTGTGTTAGAATTTTTCACTAGACAGGATCTGCTGGAACCCGTCATGTAATGTGAAGTGCAGTAGAAAACCATATTGAACCAGTTGGGAAATAATGTTGACTTCTAATTTGCTTTCTTTAAAAAGTTTAAAATCTAGAAATTCATCTTCTGATGGTTTTGATCAGTAACACATGACTTAAAGGTTACTTAAACCTTCACAGACTGCATGACACTTCTGTATTTTGAGACAGGCAGATATCTGAAAGTCAACCTTCTATGGGAGTCAGAGGTCCTCATTTGAATCCTGTCTTGTACTGTGCTGAGTGGCAGGTCAGCTGCCCCTTGGGGGTGAAGTTTCCTCACCTGAAACATAAAGGCACTGAATTTGAAAGTCCTTTGCAACATTATAGTTTTTTTTAAGTGATGCTTTAAAAAACAAACAAAAAAGAATAAAGCAGCAGTACCATTTTCTAGCCTTTAATTTCAATTGGTAAAAGCTCTGAATTTTTCAAAAAGTCAGTCTAGATCTTCTCGGCCAAATCTGGAGATTCAACAGCTCAATTTTTTGAATGAACATGACGTGTAAGTCACACAACACGTTGTGAATTGGCCCCGCCCACTCTCTTCACAACACATTCTTCACATAACTGGCTTTTCCACATTTCAGTAATAACAGAGATGAGGGAGAAAGAAGGTAAGACCCATAATCGGGATAGCATTTTATGTCACCCCCTATGTGGAGTATTTTTGGAAGCGTTGATCGTTGAAATTAGGATGCTTGAGATACTTGGTGGAGAAGAGAGGCTCTGGGTTGGAAGCCTCTTTTGTAACAAGTTTCCCAAGTATTCCTTAGGCGCACTAAATTTGAAGGCCTCTGCAGCACAGAAACATGAATCGTGTTGGAGGCTAAGAACCAATAACACATCAGGGACGTGAGGAGTCCATTCTTAGAATGGATCTAACGTAAAGTTGAAAGTTAAGATAGTTTACTACGCCTGGGTAAAATTTTAAGTCCTGTTTATTTTAATTTAATGGAATACATTTAACAGAGTAAGTTTAATGAGGAGCATAATATGTTTCATAAAGGGTCATTAGTTTTATCTTTCCCCTTTGGACCATTAACCCTCTCCCTTAATCCTCTAAAAACAGTTTACTCACAAAAACATAAGATGGGGGGGATAGAAATAATATCATTTCTAGAATTTAGACTGAAATACACATTTCTGGGCCATACCAGAGTAGTGTTACAGGGCCATAGGAAATTGTGCAGTGCGTGGGTGTTGAAAAAGATTCCTTCTTTTAGTGAAAAAGCGCTGCATAATTATCATGTCTTTGCTTGATAATTAGCACGACTGCTACAATGGCACAAAGACTCACAAAGGCTTAACAGACAGACCAAGATAGTTTTTTTTTATTATTATATTATAATGCAGCCTGAATATCTGTTTAGATACAATATATAAATATGCCAGATTTAGTAAATTTGTTAAATTTTTAATCCATTGGTTTAAAAAAACCAAAAACAGTTATTATATTAAAAGCACTTCCTTTGAAGAAAGTCCATTTTATTTAACTCTGTGACAAGCATACTGGATATTTTCCCAAATTTGCTAGCTTATGAGACAGTGGAAACTCAGTTGGGATTCCCACAGCATTGTGGAACTGCTCCTTTCATCCCGTTGTCACTAGCTGGTTGTTTGAGAGAGCAGACCCTCCTGCCTGATGTTGGTCTGTGTTCCTAGAAGATATGGTCATTGAGCGCTACAGAATGATCTGAAGGATGTGGGTCCCGCAGGACGAGCTTATGGGCCACCATTTCATTTAGCAGTGATTTAGCAAGCACCAGTGTATACACAGCACTGTGTAAGGAACTCTGAAACAGCAGAAGGCAGGTGTTCTTGTTGAGGATATAAGACATATCTATGCAGAAGTCAGCTTGGGAACAGCTGGAAGGCAAAGGAGCAGTAACCTTGTTAATGTGGTACAAGCTGCTGATAGGAAGACATAGGCTGAACCAGGTGACAGAACTCAGGTGTTCTGCCAGGTCACTCCAGGTGAGCCGTGGAGGCCCCTGACAGGTTACCTCCCTGCCCGTGTTATCTAACCACAATCCGTGTGGCCACATCACAAGGCACCAGGGCAGGAAATAGCCGCTCACCCCCTTGTGGCTCAGTGATTCTGATGAGCTGCTCGTGCAGGGTGGACCAGGAGTCTAGTGATGAAGGGTGGAGGGGAGTAAGGTGCAAAGTCCTCAAAGATGGATGTAACTCTTGAAAAAGGAACCTTTGATTCGTAACTGTCTCGATAGAGGATCAGTGGCTTTTATTTTCAGAGACAAAAACAGGCAAGAAGTGTGAGTATGAGCAAACATGTATGTGTGTGTGTGAGAGAGAGAGGAACTGTTTATACTTAAAGTCTCACTGTCACCTGAGTCCCGACTCCTGTTTGGTTAAATGTTATTGCAGCAAAATGTTTTCGTGCACATTAACAAATAAGGCCTGAATTGGGAACAGAAAGCCCTTAAAATAGCTTATAAAGCCTTAGTTGTGTCATAGTGCTGCTGAAGGTTATCAACAAGCCAACACCCTTTATATAGTTTGGTAAAATTTGGTGAGTACAATTTCTGTTGAAAAACAAATGCAGCAAATAATGGAATTGAACTTCTTTACCAAAAGGAAGTATGACAAAATTTGGGAATGGGCAGGAGATAAGAAAATGTGTCTGCCTTACTTGAACTTTCATTATACCTAAAGTGGTTTCCAATTGTATACTTACAAAAACATAGGTGTATAAAATTATATCTGTGCATGCCATATGTGTATAGGTGTATATTACAGACAGATGCTTAAGAGGACAAGCACATTCACTTACTAGTTTGATCATTTGTACATTTTCCTTCTTTCAGTCATTCTCTGAACAAAGATGTGTTGGATTCCTGCTGTGTGCCATGGGATGCCCAGAGATGCATACGTGACCCGGGCTCCCAAGTCCATGTGTGATATAACCCCTGTATCTCTTATCCCTTCAGCTCCTTCTTTCCAGTCAACCTCCTCACCACCTCCTCCATTCTGTACTCAAGCCACACAAAACGCACTTTTATCCTTCAGTCTCTCCAAACTTCCTTCATTTTGTCTTCAAATTTCTTTCTAGGCTTGGCTGTTACTTATCCTTCAAGTCAGGTCTCAATTTATATTTTTGGATCATCGTCCTTGAAGCCTCCCGTAACTTGTGTTAGGCGCTTTTCCTATACATGACACTAATAATCTGTTCTGTTTGCCCTGTCATAGTAACCTCTCCAGTTACCTCTCCCACACTAGATTAAATTTTAAACTCCTAACAGGCAGGGACTATACTTGTTTTGCTCTTTCTCATATTCTCGCACGTAACATGAATCCTAAAGTGTTAGGTCCTGAGAATATATTTATAGAATAAAACATGGAGAGAGACACACAGGTAGACATAAAGTTTGTGTGCAATTTAAAACATAGTAGATTGCACATGAACTTTATAGACACCCTGTATAACCAAGAGATCTGATAGCATAAAGTTACACATTTAAAGGATGAAAAAGTGTTTTATAGCTCTAATGAAGCAATTCATTGAAATTTGATAGTTTATCAAAGCAGAATCAAAAAACACTGAGACTGGTATTTAAACTCATTGTGTTTTCAAATTAACACCAAGATTAATTCTTCAATATAAAATTTGAGGTTTGCATTTAAGAAGAACTGTAGCCTGGTAATTTTAGAATCCATAGGATAAATGTTCACATGGAGGGACATCAATTAGAACTGAACACTCACCGTAAAACTAAAAGCAGGTTTTATCCCTAAACCAAGGACCACAGAGTCAATCAGTAAATTTACGACCTGATCAGAAAGCATTTGCAAGTTGATCAAACTGACAGGGAGCACTAGCCATGTGAGCCTGTGTGCTGTTTTTTGTTTTATTTTGTCTTGTTTTGTTTTGTTTTGTTACAGTTGAGGCTTATGATTGGAAAGATAATAGGTAGTATTGAAAAATAAACAAAATGTTAGTATATTCTATAAAGATCTAAGCCTTCAGTGTTGATGCTGACAAGGGAAGGGGGGGTGATTTTGTTTTTAAAAAAGTTTTTGCATCTTTTCCTTAATTTTAATGTTTATTTTTGTTTATATAGCTTTAAAAGACTTTTACCACTACCTGTAAATCGTATTTCTATTTGTTCTCCCAGGTCCAAAAGAAGAAACTTGTCTAAAATTATTAAATGTATTCGTATTTCTCACAACTATCCCACAGTGATTTTTATAGGGGAAATTTGAAGAGCTACTTTCTTTTAAAAAATATTTCTCTTGCTTAATTTGTTCTGTAAACATAAAAAGCTGCTTCACATCTCATTTATTAAGAAAATAATGATTGTTGAACAAATGATAACGTGCGTGGTAGTTACAACTCGAGTTACGTGCACAAGGCAGTAAAATGTAATTTCTTGGCATCGCTGTATTACACGGCTCTAATACTTTGTAGGCATTAGCACTAATCCAACAGCGTTATTTAGCAGTAGAAGAAGAAAAGACAAGTTTCAAAATACCGGCTTTGTGATTGATACAACTTCTTTATCAGTATGAATCATGACTATTTTATATTTTATCATCATCCTGGTTTCACATGAACCTTCTTGAACCAGAACAAACTAAAGTCCTCATGTAGTCCCACCTTCCCAAAGCCCGAAAGTGAAAGGAAAAAAATACCGTATATATTCGAGTATAAGCCGAGTTTTTTCCGGCACAAAATTTGTGCAGAAAAACCCGACCTCGGCACAAATTTTGTGCCAAAAAAAACTCGGCTTATACTCGAGTATATACGGTACATAGCCTGCATCACGATTGTCTATGTTCAATGCTATTTATGAACTTCCTGGCAGGAGGAGCTTGGTGGTAAGCAGAATATTTGAACTAAGATTGCATTCTAGCCACTGCTAGCACCTAAGTAACACTGTTGTTGTTTTTAAAGACAAGATTCTTTCAAATAAGATATAAAAGAGTAGAATACTCTTACTTCCTCAGGATTAGTTCCTGAATGTAATCATGAAATACTCAAAAGTAACAACTGAGGAATAATTCTGAGTCTTGCTTAGAATCAGAATAAAAGATAATGGCTCCAATTAACCAAAGGAGTGTTTATTTCAATTTCTTTACTCTGGTGTTGGGTGATGGTGGTTGTTGTCATTTTAGTTACAATTGTCTATCCCTTCCCTGAAGGACATAGTATTTTGTTCACTCCTGTAACCCTGGCTGCCAGCTCAACATCTGGCACGTAGTGCATATTTAATATACAGGTTGTCCCAGAGTTCACCTTACATACGAAAAATTTACAAACTCACGTCAAGTTTTATATATATTTTGTATTTATATATCAACATGTAGAGAAAGATTTTATAAAATTTTGTAGTGAATATTTCGTAAATAAAGGTTCATTGACATTTAGCTACAGTTTCCCGTTTTCCCTGTATGTGTGTATGGCGAGCTTTGGGATAGGTGATTACCACTAATAAAATTTAAAAGTTATTCTTTGTTGGAAAAGACGGATATGTATTGTTCCTACATCAGTGCTTTGACTTCCTGGAGAAGAGAGAAGCAATCTGTGGGTACTTTGGCCAGGATTTGGCAACAAGGGTCAATGGACCTCAAACAAAATGCTTGGGCCGGGTCTGAGTCAGCAGGGGTTCTTGTAGAAATGCTGATTTGGAGGGGCAAGGTTCAGGATTCTTTATTTCTTTTACGTTCCCAGGTAATGTTCATGCCACTGGCCTGTGAAGCAAATTTGGAATAGCAAGGATCTGGAGTTCCCTTTCCCAACGTTCATTTCCTTCAGTATGGAATCTGAAAGTACATTTGTTGACCATTTCTTCTTTGTCATGCTACTAAGGGTCAGAATCAAAACATAAAATATATTTTGCCATACAATCTATTAGGATCACCCCTTAATATAGATTCTTAAAAATGATACTCAGTGAAACCAATCATTAAAAGCAAACGCCTTACTTAGCTTTTCCTGGCCCACCATCACTGAGAGAGGTGAGGGACTCCAGCCGTCACTGCTGCAGGTCCTGGCCCGGCCTTCTCCTTTGTAGGCACTCACCTGCGTGGCAGCAGCGGCCTGGTGCCCACACTGAGGAAGATTATTCAGAGTCCACGTCCAGACTCAGTCAGGACGTGTGATGTGATTGGTTAGAGTACGTGCCTCTGTGCCGCGGGGACAGAGTGGGCAAAATAATCCTTAGGACGTTCTGGGAAAAGACTTAATACAACTCCGTCATTAAAAGGACTGTAATGACATAAATGCTGTATACGTGTACAGCAAATTAGGGGGAGAGATTATATTTTCGGAAAAATAATGCCATTTTACCATAGCTGCTTGGCGTATATTATCCAGTCATGTCTCCGTAGCCCTGCGTATTTTGTGTTCCCTGAAATTTAGCTTCCTGAAAGAACTTCTGCATAAGAGAAAAAGAAATTCCTGTCAATTATTTCTAAAGGTCATAGAGTTAATGACTAGCTGGGAGGTTAATTAGATTCTGAAAAACCTCTTCATATCAATTAAATCTCTTATCTTTATGTTTTAGTAAATAAACTCAGTAACTATTTAGAGCTTCTGTTGTAAGATAAGAAACACTGTAAACAGTAAACTGTACAATGGGTGTTTGGGGTTCTCCCCACATGTAAAAGAAATTATTACAAAAAAGCAGATATATGAATTAGTAACAGTAAATCCTGTTTCACAATTTCTGATTTAGATACTTTATTTGTCAAAATAGCGTACAAATTACTTATTAGTCACACATAAATGCCATCGCTGTGACCTCAAGGAAACCATTTCTTAGACAGAAAACTACTTACCTTCTCAGGCCAGATCAGAGTGACCCTGAGAATGAGCTACTAATCTGGAATCAACTCCACTCTCTGTTTTGTTTGTTTGTTTGTTTGTTTGTAGTTTTAGAAACCTAACCCTAAGTTAGTGTTGCTGTGCATTTATCTGGAAATAAATGATATACAGAGGGTGCAAAAAAATGTATACACATTTTAAGGGGTGTTATCTATGTGTAACTTTTGTATGTTGAATTGAAGGTACCGTACTGGGTCAAGAGTACCTAGACACGTTACCACAGCCATTTTACCTTCAATTCATACACTTTATTGTGAATGATCAATTTTACTTCCAACAAGATCTCTTAAAACGTGTACACTTTTTTTACCAGTATTTAGCAACTATGTCTTGACAGTTATAAGTGTGAATTCTCTTAAGGCAACCAGATTTCTAATCAGTAAGGTATCACTTACCACATGTTGCTATATCAATAGAAATTAGCTGAAATTCAATAAAATTGAAAGTTCAGTTTTTCGATACTAGTCACACACCAAGTGTTCAATAGTCTTTGGTGACCAGTGACTCCCACGCAGAACTGTGCACGGTGGAAGAAACCTTCTACTAGATGGCAGACAGTGACACTGGTGAATCTGGGGCTCATGTTCATCCAGGTAACTGGCTTGATACTGGGCACAGCCTAATACAGGGCGTGCAAGCTGGAGAGAGTGCTGGGCTGTTTCACCTTCCATTCCCACAGCAGGCATTTGTGACCTGCCCACTGTGTGTCAGGACCTGTGCCAGGGTTGAGAACCCCGCCCAGGAGAGCTGAGTCACTCAGTTCGCCTTTATTCCAATATTTGTTAAAGTCAATGTAATCTTGAGGCGCAGGTGAGAGAGAGGGTGGAGGGAACAGGGAGGCTGTAACTGCCCTGGAGGAGGCCTGGGGAGGTGAGTAGTAAGGGTGTAGAAACAAGTTAGGTCCATTCTCAACCTCTCCAACAGGAAAAAAATGAGCTTGTGTGCACACAGATATTTCTGATTTTTCCTAATTAGGTATGTGCAGGATTCTATCTTCATTCCGGCTTCACGATTGGTTCTTCTTAACCATGATTGTTCCAAATTAGTTTCATGTGGGTAGAAAGAAAGCTACAAAGTGATGTTTCTAAAGAATATTGAGGAAGCATTATTATGACAGTTCATCTTTTAAATGTTACTTTTAGGAAATGGGGCTCTGAAAGCCCCACCAGTGTGGAGGAAAGACAGAGATTAAAAATTGAGTTCTAGTTACAGCAACATCACACACCGATTCTCTGACCTGAGGCAAGTTACAGAACCTTTCTGGGCTGCAGTTCCAGAACCTCCCCTGAGTTCCTCACAGGGCTGTTGTGAGGATTACAGGTTATAAAAGATGGCAAAGCCCACTGTAAACTGTTAAATTGTAAAAATTGGTTTCATTTTCCAAGTCAAGGGAAAAGATCTAGGAATAAATAATGTTAACCAAAAGAAACAAATTCTTAGTTTGAGATGATTCAACATTTCTTACTAAGAGGTATATTATGTAATAAAAACTGCATTGTTATAGTCACAGCTTTTTGCATAAATTAAGAAGATCTGACAAAGATTTTTTCTTTCCCACAAGCACTTTTGGAGTTTAAAGGCACTGTGCTTTGCATCTTGGGAACGGAAACGATTATGACATGTTCACTGCCCACCAGGGCTGGTGTGGACAAAACACACGCAGTGTTTGTTCTTTCATTCAACAGATACTGGTGAACAGGAAGACCACTTATTTGCCAAAGCATTGTGCGAGTTACTGTAATGCATCTGTGACTGTGATTGCCCAGTGATCTGGACCATAGTAAGACAGACAAAACTCAGTGGGCTAACGGAGGAGAAAGAGAAATTACAACCGGGAGCACTTGGAAGCATCTCATGGTGCCTTTTACAGGAAGGGCAAAGCCTTGAGTGACAAGTACAATAACCTAACAGGCTAAACCAGTCATTCCCATGTATTCCCATTTAAAGCGAAAGTGAAATTAGTGAATGTAATGACATGTTGACAGTGAATGTATATATACCCTGGCCTGTTCACGCGGCATGCACGTGTCTTAGCCTTTGCCTTCCTTTTGGCACTGGATTTTTTAATGTATGGTTTTTCTGTAAAGAGATGGTTATAATTTCTAAAGAAATCCCACAGAATATAATAATGTTAGAAAAATGCAGTGAATATAATCGCCTTTAAGCTTGGTAGAAGTTTCAACCTTAAAGTTGCATCTCACATCCTAGCTTTGATGAAAGTTTTTCCGCATCTAAATGCTAAAGCACCATCCCTCTGGCTGAGAGGCTGGAAAATTGTTCCAAGCCTGTGCAACCTTCTCTTAACCTAATGGCTCTTCAGCTTTTCTCTCAGCTTAATCATTGGAGAATGTTCTTTGTTTTTGTCGTCACTGTTTCACATAGTAACAGCTTGTTGTGTTTTGGTCTATTTGCCAGAGGGTAGGTTTATTTTTAAAACCCTGAACTCTGAATTTTTCTTTATTTTTCCAAGATTGAAAGCAGCTGAAATGCCTGGAGTTACAGGTTGAAGGCTGCTTCACAATATGTGGAGGGAAGCTTCTTTTCCTCCTTCTGTATGTGTGTGTGTGTGTGTGTGTGTGTGTGTGTTTTAATTTTTTCCCTAACAAATGTCTTCTAACTGGTAGTTGTCTAAAAATAGAAAACTGCTTAACTAAAAATAGCCTGGCTCTCAGTCGTGCCAAGGAAAATGGAGAGGACTAGGCGTGAAATAGAAGGCTGAGTAATCCAGTTCTATTCATTCAGAGAAACCTGTGAGAATGCAGCCGATGATAAAGTGCCCTCCAAAAACCACAGGCCTGACTCTCTCTTCAGACTTCTAGGTGCCAATAAACATTTTAGCCCCAGGATACTTTTTTTTTCCTCGTAAATTGTAAACATTTTCTGAAAGACAGGGCTTTGTTTCACGAAACCTGACAAACCACCGTAAATAACTAACTTTCCTAAGGTCTTAAAAATTCATAATTGTAAGATATATTTTAAAATGGCGTCTTAAATGAAAATAATACAAAATAATATACATCATGTAATAATTAACAGAGGAAACTCTGTTGTAATAAAAACCGCTTACTGCTTGCAATTAAACTCAAAACTTTGAAGAGTTTCACAGCAAGAAAATTATTCCTGTGACTCATTGTAACTCAAGAGGGCATCTGACTCACTGGAGTTCAGCTCCCTCAGACGTGAATTTCTCCTGTTTAGTATCTTGCCCCTCCATATACCCGTATTTCGTCTCTTTCCTACAGTTATCATTTTCACCCAAGCAGATTTTTGCTTTCTGTTTTTAAAATGGAGTAGAAACTACGTTGAAAAATACCACTTTGAGAGGAGGATGGCTTTCGGTTTTGAGAAATGGAATTCTGTGTAAGCCCTAAATATATATGTGTACGTGTGTGTATACATGGTGTATGTGTGTGTGTGTTTGTATAGATAGATAGATAGATAGATGGATAGATAGATAGGCAGGTTTTGCAATGGTGACAACAGCCTCCCCCATTTTGTTTTCCTTAAGTAATCTGAATAACCAGGTCAGACGTAGCAACAGGGTGTGAAAATGTCAGTACAGTTCATGGGGTTACAGGGTTTGCACATTGTTTTGTGCAGTTCCTGTAGTGCTGCTGGTGATAAGACTCTTGAGACAAAGGATGATAATTGATGGGAAGAGGCTTAAATCATGGCTAGAAGAATCAAGGTCCTTGTATCTGTGCACATCAGCTCCTTTCTTCCCCTTCCGTCTTGTAAAGCATTTTGTCGCTTGCTGCTGGCCCCCTACTGCTCTTTGTAATGGATGCAGACCACAAGTGAGTCCTTTATGCAGCACACAGGGTGTAATTGTGTCTGTGTGGTGTATTAGTAATTACCAAGCTGAATTCCCATATTGTATCTTTACTGCAGGCATGGAAAAATAGGACATACACCCTGCAAAACCATTTTCAACCTACATAGTGAAGCCTCTTAGAGCTGGATTCCAGGGACAAAGCCTTTTATATGTACTTTTTAAACAAAATTTTCATTGTTGAGTCACTTGTGCTATGCAGAATAAATTCAATTTGGGGAATGATTACCTTTGATATTATATGATTCATTTCTGATTCTTCAGCAAAAGCTTTGTTATGTGGAAAATGGTGGCTTTTTTAATTGCTGAAATAAAGAATTTAATATCTCCGTACATAAGAGTAATATGAGCTGTAGCAGCTTTGCAAGATTATCAAGCAAAAGATAGTGCCTGATACACTACATACAATAGATTATGTAAATCCATAAATGTTAAATAATATAATTATTTTAATAGCATTTCTACCTTTAAACAGTGATTTTTCATATATACTGTATATACTTGAGTATAAGTCGAGTTTTTTCGGCACAAAATTTGTGCCGAAAAACCCGAACTCGGCTTATACTCGGGTCATACAGGTTATTTGGGGGCGGTGCTTCAGCTCAGTTTTAAAGTTGTTGTTGCTAGTTTACAGTTTTTCTTTAGCAATAAATATTGAAAAGCATTTAACCTACTGATTCCTCAATTATTGTAATTGTTTTGGGTATATATTTTTATTTTTGAAATTCACCAGTGGCTGCTGCATTTTCCACCTCGGCTTA
>CAUYPK010162862.1:0-31811 GCA_963574355.1 Loris lydekkerianus | reverse complement strand
TAGCCCACCTCCAGATCCCCCTGGCAATAGCCTCCACCAGGGCACACCTGAAGGCTTCCCTTTGTTGCATTATAAAGCTCTGCCATCCTTACCTGAGTCTCTGTCAAACGTAAGTGGTGGTTGCTAACTCCTTTGCTATTGAAATCTCTTAATAAAAAGCCTCTATTTTCTATAAAAAAAAAAAAAAAAAAAAAAAAAAAAAGACCTCCATCTCTAAAAATTGCCAGGCATTGTGGGGGATGCCTGTAGTCCCAGCTACTCGAGAGGCTGAGGCAAAGAATCGCTTGAGCCCAAGAGTTTGAAGTTGCTGTGAACTATGATGCCATAGCACTCTACCAAAGGTGACAAAGTGAGACTGTCTCAAATAAGAAAAAGAGAGAGAGAGAGAGAGAGATGTGGAGGGGAGAGAGAACAGAGATGGAGAGAGGAGAGAGAGAGAACAGAGACAGGCGGAGGTACAGGGAGAAAGAAAGGGACGAAAGAGAGAGGAGAGCCAGAGAGAGAACTAGAGAAATGGAGAGAAGGCAGAGAGAGGGAACAAGGCAAAGAAAGAGACGCAGAGCCAGAGCCTGGGTGGGAGGACCGCTTCAGTCCAGGAGTTTGAGGCTGCAGTGAGTTATGACCACACCACTGTATTCCAGCCTGGGTGACAGAGCAAGATCCTGGCTCTGAAAAAAAAAAAAAGAAAGCGATACAGATATCTATGATACTCATTTCTCTCTCTCTCTTTTTTTGGGGGGTGTGTGTGTGTTTAGAAACAGAGTCTCACTCTGTTGCCCTGGCTGGATGCAGGGGTGTGATCATAGCTCACAATGGTTTTAACACCCTGGGTTCAAGCAATCTTCCTGCTTCAGCCTCTCAAAGTGCTAGGATTATAGGTGTGAGGCACTGTACCCCTCCTCATTCCTCTTTTAAGCCTAGAGCATGCAGAAGTAGGTTTTTTTTGTGTTTGTTTTGAGACAGAGTCTCAAGCTGTCACCCTGTCGCATCATAGCTCACAGTAACTTCCAACTCCTGGGCTCAAGCAATCCTCTTGCCTCAGTTTTTCTATTTTTAATAGAGACGGAGTCTCGCTTTTTGTTCAGGCTAGTCTCGAACTCATGAGCTCAAGCAGTCCACCTGCCTCAGCCTCCCAGAGTGCTAGGATTACAGGCGTGAGTCACTGTGCTAGCCTTGTATTTTAATTTTTTAATATTTATTTATTTATTTCTTTTTTATAGAGACAGAGTCTCACTTTATCACCCTTGGTAGAGTGCTGTGGTGTCACAGCTCACAGCAACCTCCAGATCCTGGGCTTAAGTGATTCTCTTGCCTCAGCCTCCTGACTAGCTGGGATTACAGGCACCCACCACAACGTCTGGCTATATTTATTTATTTTTGAGACAAAAGTCCTACTTTGTTGCCCTTGGTAGAGTGCTCTGGTGTCATAGCTCACAGCAACTTCAAATTCTTGGGCTCAAGCGATTCTTTGCCTCAGTCTCCAGAGTAGCTGGGACTACAGGCACCCACCACAATGCCTGTCTATTTTTAGAGACGAGGTCTTGCTCTTGCTCAGACTGGTCTCAAACTCCTGAGCTCAGGTGATCCACCTACCTTGGCCTCCCAGAGTGCTGGGATTACAGGTGTGAGCCACCATGCCCGCTGCCCCCTCCCCCCATTTCTCACTCATGTTCTAACCAGCGTGCTCTGCTCTGCCCCCAAGTTGCATGGTGTAGAATCCCCCTCGGCACCCTGTCTATGCTAGTTTCGTTCCCTGGTTGCTATTCCCTCTTCCTAGTCACACGTGGCCCACGTCCTGGATACTTCTCACACCTCCTTAAGCCTTCTCCTGCACTGTTCCTGTGTCACACATGTTCACCTTTATAGCTACTGCCAGTGCCTAGTTACAATTTTCTGCCAGGGCCAGTTCTCCACTCCACGAGGTCCTTAAGGGAAGAGACTGTTTCTCCAGCATTTTTATTGTTGTTTTGTTTTTTTATTCTCCACTGCTGCCCATCACAGCCCTTGAATCTCACCTTGCCTCTTATCAGCTGAGGAGCTACCTGAGCAATAATTCCTCTAGAAATTCAGGACTCAGTCTGCATACTGCCTTCTCCAAGAGTCTTCCCTGACCACCTGACTAAAGCCATCTGCCAAGGCCAAAGTTACCTACTCTTCATAACATTTATCACTAGTGGAAGTGATTTCTTTATTGGTTTATATTCTATTTTCTCCCCACTCAGCAAGGGAAGGAGGACCTCATGGTTTGTGGGGTTTTGTCTTTTTTTTCTTTTTTTGGTCCCTGTGTCCTAAGTGCCTAGAAAAAGCCATAGTATAGGGTCAGGTGCCTAAAGAATACTTGAGTAAGTGAATAAATGTAGTTTTCCTGGCTAGATTGCAGGATTGCAAACTCCCAGAGGACAGGGTTTGGTTGCTTCCTGGAGAGAGCCAGCATGTGGCATTTGTGGATGATTCATTTAATCATTCATTAGGCCCTCAGGTGACCAGAGTCCAGGCCACTTAGTCTTGGACTTAGCTCATAATGTTTCCTTTCTTGGCCATCCCTCCCAGATCTTGGGCTTGGATTTCTGGAGTCATCCCATTCTAGGATTTAATGAATGAGTACAACAGTCAGGTGGTCCTGGGACATCAGTCACAGCTTGGTAGTAATATGACCACCTGCTTCCCCCTCCCTTCTTTGGCAACCTGCTCACCATCTCACCTGGATGCCCCTTGAGCACCCTGAACTCAAGGTGTCCAACACTGGAATCACCATCTCCCCGCAGCCAACCTGCGTTGCCTGTATTCTCAGTGAAGGCAGTACTGTTCACCCAGGCTCCCAGGTTTTTCTCCTCCCTCTTTCTTACCCTCTCAGTCATTGAGTCAGCAAGCCTTGCACAGATTACCTCTTGAGTTGTTTCTGAATCCATCTCTTCCTTTTCTTCCTTCCTAACACTGTCCTAGTTCACCTTCACCTGGACTTCTGCAGCAGCCCCTTCCTAATTGGTCTCTCAGCCTCTGCTCTGGGCCCCTCTGCATCCTGTCCTCTGCCCAGCCACCAGAGAGAGTCTTCACACAGGACACCTGCTCATGTCACTGCCCAGAACCCTTAAATGCCTTCCCAAACACCTTACCCTCACCCACCAGGCACCCAATCTCCCTCCCAGCTCCTGGGCCCCCAAACCTTAGCTCTAGTCACTTCTATCAGTTCCCCAAATGCAATGTGATCTTCCTCTTGCCTCCAACCTTTGCATTCACTCTGCCTGCTTTCTTCTCCCAGCCCACCCCTGGCAGATCTCAACCCACAATCTCTTCCTCCAGGATGCCTTCCCTGACCACACTCCTCACACTCAATTGGACCCCTTTGGTGTATCCCACCAAGGCAATGTTTCACCTCTCACAGCTCTTAGTTCTAATTGCCTGTTTCTGTCTCCGTCAGCTACTCACCTACCCGCCACCATTTGACCCTGAGTTCCCTAGATAGCCACATAGCATTCACCATGTTTAACCTCTCTACAAAAATACAGGCTTGGGGCGGCGCATGTGGCTCAGTGGGTAGGGCACTGGCCCCATATACCGAGGGTGGCAGATTTGAACCCCCGGCCAGCTAAAACAGTAGTGGCAGCTCCAACAAAAAATACGCCTGTAGTCCAAGCTACTAGAGAGGCTGAGGCAAGAGAATCGCTTGGGCCCAGGAGTTGGAGGTTGCTGTGAGCTGTGGCGCAACAGCACTCTACCTGGAGGGGAGGGAGCGGAGGGGGGGGGCGCGACAGAGTGAGACTCGGTCTCAAAAAAGAAAGAAAGAAAAAAAAAGAAAGAAAACCAAAAAAACAGGCGTGGTACATAGCTGACACTTAGCAAATATTTACTGGATGAATGACATTACACCAAGACTGCTGGGTTAAAATCTCAGCTCCATCACATACTAGCTGTGGACTCACACAGTCCTTCTCCTCACTTGTAAAATGGGTAGAGTAACAGCACCTTTCTGGTAGAGTTTTTGGAGAGGTCAGCAACTCAGAGGAGCACTTTGCACATAAATTTGGTTCTTATTAATATTTTTTGACGCAACCTTTTCCTGGATCTCAACCAACCCCACCAGGGAGGCCCCAGGGTATCCGCTCCAGCTGCGGAAGAGCATTTTCACCTAGCACCCTGCTAGACACCACAGTGTTTGCTCTACCTACTACCCGGATCTCGCGCACGCTGCGGGCCCACCTTGGATACCGAGGCGGATGCCGTGGCCCATTTAAGGATGAGAGCGGGCGGACCCGGGAAGACCCCGCCTCCGCGCTGAGGTCAACGCGCACCGCTGCGTGTGACGCTCTGGTTGCCGCAGAGACGCCCCGCCCCCGCGCGGCGCTGCGGAACCGGAGCTCCGGGCGGCGTCGGCAGTGGCGCGGGAGGCGGCAAGGCCGGGACAGCAGGAGCCGGCGCGGCGACCACAGCGAGAGCGGCGGGGACGTAGCAGACCACGACGAAGGCGCACAGGCAGCCAGGCCGGGCCGGGCCACTGGGAGAGCGGCCGCCGGGAAGCGGGCGGGAGGCCGGGCGGGCAGCGGGCAGCCACCGAGCTGCGAAGCGACATGGTGGTGCTCAAGGAGTAGTGAGTGTCTGGCAGGCTGTGCGGAAGCGAGGAGGAAGGGAGGGTCGGGGATGACGACCAGAGAGCCTGATGGTCCGGCAGATGGAACGGAGAGCGCTGGATGGGCGGCCCAGCAGGGGCTGAGGGAACAGTGAGGGCCTGAGGTGGGGCCAGCAGGGCTAGAGTGTGCCAGACAGCACCTGAGGTGGGGCCCAAGGGGCAGTGAAGGCCGAGCAGGCTTGGGCAGAGGCGAGGGGACAAAGAGGGCAAGACAGGGCCTGACGTGAGGTCAAGGGGACAGTGAGAGCCGGACAGGGCATGAGGAAGGGCTGAGAGGATAGAGGGCATTGGATGAGATGTGGGGTGGTCCTACAGTGGGGGTTGAGGGAGGAAGAGGCCAGGCAGAATTGCAGGCGGGGCTGAGCGGACTGGTGGGAGACAGGGAAGTTGTCTGAGGGGCTGAGGACCATCAGACAAGGGCAGGCAGCACCGGCCGGTTGTGGGGAGGTGTTCCAGGGCTGAACAGCACTAAGGAGCAGGGAAGATAAGATAAGAGAGCTCCACAACAGAGTTGAGGGGATGGGGAGGAGTGCTGAGGGGATGGGGAGGAGTGCTGAGGGGAACTTGGAGTATGAGGAGTGGCTGCCTTAGGCATGGGGAAGGGTTGTAGTAAGTGAACCCAGGAGAAGGACTAGGGAGTCAGGGCCAGGCTTGGGTGACAGTGGAAGGGTCTGAAGAGATAAAGCAGAGGAGGCTGAGATAGGGGACTGGAGTGACAAGATGCCCCAGTAGTAGGTGCAGAACAGGAGGCATTTGGAAAAAAGCTTGGGACTTGGGGACACTTGGGTGAGGAGTCCAGAAGATGTTGGGCAGGTCTGAAGTGACACGAGGAACTAAGAAGTTACCAGGGTAGAGGACAGTCCAATAAGAGAGTATGTGTATGAATGAATACTTATTGGAGGTGGGAAGTACCAGGTCAGGGCCATCTTGTCTCAGGGGATTCTCAGTCTTGGTGCGAAGAGATGGGGAAATTGCTTTGAGGAATTGAGGTGTTCATGAAATCATAACTTGAGGAAAAACAGCAAAGAGTAGAGGAAGTTCTTGAGTGATGACTAGGAAGCTGGGAAACTGGTGACTTTTGGTAGGAGTTACAGGAAGATGGATTTGCTCCTGTAATCCAGGGCACTGGATGACAGGTGGAGATGTTTGGATTGCTAACTCTTTCAAGAACATTGCTGAAGCTCATGGTTCCAAGTAAATACCAGAGGATGTTTTCCCCCCCAAAGAGGAGGGACTGGGTATGTGTATGTAGAACGTACAGTGAAACCACTTCCCTGGAAGGGGGATAAATGGCAGTATTGGGCCAGGAGATCTGGAAGTCTGGAAGTGGGAGATGTCCATGCAGAGAGTGACTGGTGGAACTCTCTCGGTAGCTGGGCAGGTGTACAGAGGGCTCTTTCCATTTTGTCAGTGAAGATACTTTGTCCCGACTAGGCTTGCTCCTTGGAGGTGTCTTAAGACATTTAGGACATAGTGTAGAGTTTGAGTAACAAAGGGGACAGAGACCCAGATGTCATCCCAGCTTGGCATCTCATTCTGAAGAGCATTATTTTGAGGCGCTGCACCTCTACTTTTTGACATCTAGTCTAATGTTAATGCAGCCAGAACTCAGCTTTATATGGTAAGGAGGAAAATGTGGTACACTTCGGAGATTAATTCTCAGTGTCCTTACTGACAGGCTTTTCCCATTCTTCTGATGCTTTTTCCTATTTCAGATGAGCCTAGACTCCGTAGAAATCTGTAATTTTGAAAAGAAGGTCAGACAGGGAAAGGAAAGGACCTTTGGAAGAGATCTGAGTGAGTTTTGAAGTGAGGTGCTCCTTTCCAGTTCTTTGTTCTCCCCTTGAAGCCTGCCAGGGAAAAGTCTGAGGTGCTGGGGATGCAGAACCTGTCTGGCACCTGCATTTCCTTTCTGCCCGACTTGTGCCCTGTGTGTACATCCCTGGGCAGGGGGACGGGGTGGAGGGGCATTTGAGACTCTTGGCTGTGGCTGCAGTGCTGCAGCTCTGGGAAGAGTGCAAGTGAAGGTCATGTTGTAGTGAGCACTGCTTCCAGTCTTAGCCCAGCCGCGCTTCTGTAGCCCTATCCTTTGGAATTGTATTCTATTGCTGCTGAAGTGGTTTTGTTCCCGATAAATGAGGGAGAAATGTCTGGGTGTGCTGTCACATAAGCAGCTGCAGAGCATCCTGTCGAGAGGTGGAAAATGCCAGTCTCTTTTGTAGGGAGACTTGGGGCCCACCCAGGATTTGAAGGTTGTCCCTGTTGATTTTTCTGACACTTCCTCTAACAGGATTCTCCTTGATTTGATTTCTGCAAATTCTTGGATGTGATTTTTGCTGCTGTTCTTGAAGATAAAAGGCTTATTGTTTTCTAGGCAGTTTCTTCTGAGGGTGCAAAAATTCTGGCCTCCCAAGTTGGGAGTTTTTTTCTGCACCATTGGCTTTGTCTAATGGGAGGAGACATTAGTGGCAGCATCCAATAAACTGAAGGAGTCACGTTATTTGAGTCCTTCTAGAAGGAGGGAGTTGTGAGCAGACCGAATAGACTTGGGGAGCCCATTTTGTTTTTCCTGCTACTTTTCTCTTGGTGCCTTGTCTTTAGTGTGATATTTTCCTCAGAGTCCCTCTGTATGCTTCTTGCTTCTACGGGACTTCTGTGGAACTAGAAAATAGTGAGCTATTCACCAGTGTGGAGCAAGGAACCCGAATGACAAACCCACTGCATAAGAAGGAGGGCACAGCAGCTCATGCTTCACTAAGCATGCAAGACACAGAAGGCCCCGAGCATTCCAGCAAGGGTCTGCGGTCTGCGACTCTAAGCTTGGGAACTGGCTTGACTTGTACTCAGTACAACCAGAGGTTTTTGTCTTAGCTCTCTGACCTCACAGCTTTGAACTGGGGGTTGGACATTGGTCTGCATTGCAAATGCAAGTGCTGCCCACCCTCGCACCTCTGGGTTTCAGGCCCTTGTGGAGATTTTTCTAGCCATGGCTTCTTCGTCAGGTTACTGGTGGTACTTCTGGCAATTGAGTTGGAGAAGATAATGATTAGTTGGGTACTTTTAGACAGCTTCTGGAGGTCAGGACACCAGTTGGGTATCTCTCCTTTTGGCAGCTTTGTAATAGTAGCTTGTCCTGTAACATTCTGCCCTAGGACAGAAGTGGTTGCTGTGTGCTCTTAGGGTGATTAAGCCACCAAGGAACTTGGCCCCCTCCTAGCCTTTTACCTATAGGGGTATTATTGGGAGGCTGGGTCCACAGAGATATAAATCTCCAGGGCCTGATTCTTTGGGTCTGCATCCTCATCCTAGTAGACCCTCCTATGTTCACTTTTCTGTTTTACTGGACTCATTGGCAAGTCTTGTGGGACAAGATAAGGGTGAGGGAGGAGGGAAAGAAGACAGCAACAAATATGAGTCAGAGCCCTGGGAAGTAGCCAGTGGGGGCAGTGGGACGACAGGTTTGGACTGAATCACAGGGTTCTAAACGGGATGCCAGAAGGGTACAGAGGGTCCTAGCCTCAAAGAGCTCAGAGGGCCTTCTCTGCTGGGTTGTTATCAGTGAGTATAGTGTCACATATGGAGAACCTTGAATACTGTTCTGAGATGATGCTTTGAGAGCCTTGGGCAGGTCACAGAACCTGAAGTTGATACTGTCTTTTCCCTTTCTTGTAGTCGAGTCATCCTGCCAGTGTCTGTAGATGAGGTAAGTCTTTTTTCTTTTTTTTCCATAGTTGTACATAAGGGCTGGTGACCATTGGCTCAGTTGGGCTCTGCTTGGCCATATTCTTTGTATAGTTTTCATGTTTGTTCTAATATAGAGATAATTGGTGCACAATTTGAATTTTCCTGTTGCCACTTTCATCTGAAGAAAGGCAACTGTGTGCAACCTGGATAGCTTCGAATGGAGACTAGGTCATCCTGAGACTGTGTCTGTTTGGGGGCAGGTTATTGATAGGATTAAGTGTGTGCCTTTCCAGGACCTCTGGGAAGTGTGCCCAGCTCTTTCTGGTTGTGCCACAGACCATCAGGGCAGGAAGTCTCTGAGTTCCTTCTTAGTCACACTAGGAGATTGCTGGAAAGACCAAGACACAGAACCCTCCTTTTACGGAGAGCAGGGAATAACAAGCAAGCTTGGCTAGCTCTCTGTCCTTTTATGGTTCCTGGGTCTGATGTCCCTGTGTATGGGGATCTGACAGCAGGATTCGCTGTAGGAAGGTTCATAGGCTGTGTTGACTCAGAGTTGATCTCTTGGACAACAGAAGACTGTCACGGAGCATCCCTTGTGTCACTCTTTCTCTGAACTTCCTCCATTTTTCTCTCTTGTTCTTTATTTCCTTCTGAATCCGTAGCCCCACCCCACCCCAGCTTCTAGTTAAACTCAAGTTTGGGTGAAGTTTGGCAGCCAGTATAGTGTCCCCAGTCACTGGGCTCCATCTCTCTTTCCTGCAGTGTCAGCATGAAGCTCTTATGATAACTTCCATTCTGTTCCAAATATGAACTGGACCTTTGAAGAATGAAATCAGGCCAAGAGAGCCTGCAGTACTCTTTAGCTGAGACAAATATCCAAGCTTCTTGGCCCCCAAGAGGGGTGGGCAGACCTTGGCCCCTAGAGGATTGCCTCCAGTGGTGGGCTGCATGTCTGATAAGAGCTGTGGTAATGTGGGAGAAGGGGCCAGAGGTGGACCTTGACTATGATTGGGGAATTCCAGGAAGGAGAGATAAGAAAATGAGACCGGTGCGGTGTCTATGGCTGAGTAGGGTGTCGGCCCCATATACTGAAGATGGTGGGTTCAAACCCAACCCCCGCCCAATTTTAACAAAAAATAGCCAGGCGTTGTGGCGGGTGCCTGTAGTCCCAGATACTTGGGAAGCTGAGGCAAGAGAATTGCCTTAGCCCAAGAGCTGGAGGTTGCTGTGAGCTGTGATGCCATGGTACTCTACTGAGGGTGACAAAGTGAAACTCTGTCTCTCTATTTTTTTTTTTTTTTTTTTATAGAGACAGAGTCTCACTTTATGGCCCTTAGGTAGAGTGCCGTGGCATCACACAGCTCACAGCAACCTCCAGCTCCTAGGCTTAAGCGATTCTCTTGCCTCAGCCTCCTGAGTAGCTGGGACTACAGGTGCCCACCATAACACCCGGCTATTTTTTTGTTGCAGTTTGGCCGGGGCTGGGTTTGAACCCACCATGTGGGGCCGGCGCCCTACTCACTGAGCCACAGGCACCGCCCTGAAACTCTTTCTCTTAAAAAAAAAAAGAAAGAAAGAAAGAAAGAAAATGAGACTAGAGAACCTGAGAAAAAGAAGGGGTGGCATGGTAGATATTGGGATCTGTGGAAGCACTGGAAATGTACCTAGGGCCTGGGAACTGGGTGTGTTAAAGGGGTCTGTTAACCCACCTCCTTTGGGACCTTTGCTGTCCTTATAAAAAATAGCAAGTGATAATTTTCTAAACCAGAAGGCCAAGCAGGAAGGTCCAGTTTGGGCCCCGAAACTTGGCTCTTAAGGGGGTCCAGTGACCTCTGATGTACAGGATGATTCCCTGTCCTCCCCAACCCAGTCAAGATGTCCCCTGAGAACACAGGATTTCCTCACCACTCCTCAGTGTGGTGTTTAGGGGTCTTGAAATGGATCTTTTTGCAGGGAGTTTCTTGATGAATGAAGGGTAGGAATGCAGGTCAAGGACAGCGAGGACTGTCCTGGAGCACCTCTTGGCTGTCTGTAGTAAGGCTAGAGGGGCCAGAACACTGATTGCATACGGAGGCCAAGAATGGAGGGAAAGGGGAACTCCCGCCTTGCGAGTGTCCACAGTTGGTGGTTTTCAGCTTGTGATGGTTTTTTTGCAGCATTGAGGAAGTGGTGGGGTGGGGTGGGGTAAAGCCTAAAGTCTAAGCAGAAGCTTGGGAAGTGGGTGCGGGTTAGGATTTATCTGTCTGACTAGTGCTGGTCAGCTCGTTTTCAGAAAGAAACTACTGCGAGAAAGCAACACATGGCCTAGGCAGAGTTGAAGCAGAAGCTGCTCTTTTCAAAGCTTAAGGCTTTGTTGCAGAAGATCAGAAAAATCTTGAATGAGGAAGCTAAAGAAGAAACAAGTAACCATCAGCCCTCTCAGCGTCTTTGTCAGTAACCCCATCCTGATTCAAGGTTTCTGTGGGAATAGAAAGCATCAGCTCAGCATCACGTGACTGGTGGATTGACTTCCTAAATTAGAGGCTGTGACTTGAGGCCCTTGGAGTTTTCTCATTTGGGGGTAAAGAGAATAGCTGGGCGTTGTGACAGGCACCTATAGTTCCAGCTACTTGGGAGGCTGAGGCAAGAGAATTGCTTAAACCCAAGAGTTTGAGATTGCTGTGAGCTGTGACGCTACGGCACTCTACCAAGGGTGACATAGAGAGACTCTGTCTCAAAAAAAAAAAAGAAAGAAAGAAGATTGTGTCTTTATAATCATTCTCATGACCTGAATCAGTGTTTTGGGGACAGCATTAGCATGTGGCTGGCTAGAGCCTGGGCCTAACACTGCACAGGGTTTCCAGCCATGCTGCATTATAGCAAGAAAGCACTGGCTGTTTGACATGGGTGTGTCCACCACTGGTCCCTGGCGCAGGTTGGCCTACTCACTACTGTGGGGAGGGCTGTTATACTTCGTTTCCAGGGAGTCATGGCACCCTTCCCTCTATGGTACCTGGCCTGATAGGGCCATGTGGGTGGGACCAACAACTGTACTGCTTTTCCCGACATGTTTCATGTCAGTGTTTCAGCCCTACCCGCTACATCTACCCCAGCTCCTTCTCCACCCAGATTGCCAAAGTGGTGGAGGCTTTGTTTTTCTTAGCTGAATGTCTTGGCTGTTTGGGACAAGAGAACAAATTTCAAAGGCAAGGATGATTACACTAGGCCCAGGTAGGCTGGAATCCCAGTCTTCTTGGGGTTCTTTATCTGATTTAATGGTCTAACCCTCACTTCTACCCAATCTGAGGTGGGCTGCTTTCCTATAGGGTGTGGAGCAACTGTGCTGAAGGGGACTCCCTGACATGAAAAGTGTCCCTCACTTGTAGCTTGTGCAGGCCAGTCTTACTTACCCCTTTGGATTAGCAAAACTGCCTTCAGTTGTCTCACTGGGATTAAAGGATCAGAATATCAAGAGAGATTAAAGGGGGAAGATGCCAGCCAACAGGCTGATCCTCTTAGAACCTGCCCTCTGATTCCTGTAGCTGAAGAGAAAGCGAATGAAGATGATTAGTCTCCACCTGGGGGCCCCCTCCCTAGGCAGCACCACTTGCCAGAAACCTGGTTCCCTCCACCAGGCCCTCTCCCCAGCCTGCCCTTCAGGAATGCTGAGTCAGTGGTGTGACACGTTCTCGTGGCTCTTCTCTGAGACAGAGTTACTGCTCCTTCTATGGGAACCCCCGACTCAGCCAAACCCAACCCACTTGATCAGGGCTTTCATGTGTGCCTCAGCTAGGTGGTAGTCTTGGAAACACACAGGGACAGTTTAAGGTTCCAGGGGGACATTGAGGCAGCGCTGATGTTGCTCAGGATTAGCAAGGTTGAGGTGACTGGCTCTCACCAGACGTCCTTCTTTTACAGGATTAATTGAGCCCTGATTATTTGCCTGGACCTTTTCTTGACACTTCGTAGGATGGTTTGCTTTGGAAGTTAGGGCTTTTTCAGCTTTGTAAAGAACAGTGAACTGTCCTAGTCATCTGCTTCACCTTCTAGACTTTGACCAGAAATTTCCCTGAGGTGCTTAGGGAGCAGCCTGATAGATTGGGCTTCCAAGTTTGAGGCGAAGCAGGACTGGAAGCTGCCTCTGCTCTTTGTTGTTAGAGGCAGTGATTTAAGTGGCAGCTGCCCAGAGATTCAGCCTCTCTGTGTTAATCTCAAAGAGAGGAAACCCTTGTTTTTCACCCCTGGGAGTATCAAGAATGTGGGAAAGGGGTAGAGAGGGTAGTAAGGAAAACTTCCCCCCATCCCTTTTTTTTTTTTTTGAGAATCTCACTCAAAAAAATCTCACTGGGAATCTCACTCCCAGTCGCCCTGGGTAGTGCCCTGGTACCATCATAGCTCACAGCAACCTCGAACTTCTGGGCTCAAATAATCCTCTTTTGCCTTATCCACCCCAGGAGCTGGCGCCTGCTATATCTCCTGGCTAGTTTTCCTATTTTTATTAGAGGTCTGGTCTTGCTCTAGCTCAGGCTGGTCTCAAACTCCTGAACTCAAGCAATTCACCTGCCTCAGCCTCCAAGAGTGCTAGAATTACAGGTGTGAGCCTGGCCAGGAAAACTTTAATCTCCCTCCAACTCCAACATGTTGGGTAATCAAGTACCTTAGTTTCTTTTTCTCATATTCTCTGAATTGTCGAGCCTGGTTGGCACTGGCAGTGATAGGGAAGTCGCATCCTTTGATAGAGACGTAACTTCCTACATTAACTCTTCTTCATTTTCTTTTCACCTCAATTTTCCCTCCAGACAGCTTCCCTCAGAAAAAGGGGAGGAGAAGGACTAGGCCCGGGCACTGCCCAGGACTCCAGGTCATTGGCCTTACACTGAGCTGTCTGATGGGGTCAGAGGAAGCCAGTGATCTTGACTGGTGACTTGACAGGGTGACATGTGACCCAAATAAAGGAAAAATGGGCTTTTGCCATCTAGTAAGTGCCAATACAGGGTGCACCCAGCTGGCACAAACTGTGGGGTAGGAATCTGTACTACCTAATATGGGAGTGGGAACACTGGCTTCAGCCCCACCAGGAATCTGGGAAACTTCAGGAGGTAAAGTGACTCTTTGAACCACTTGTGGGGTGAGGAGGGTCTCCACACTGGAGAAAAAGCAAGTAGAGGAGGCTGTTTTACAGCAAAAGTTGTGGAATTCACAGAGCACTGGGCAACTTTCTTTGACAAGAAGTCATGTCTTGGGGGTAGTACCTGTGGCTCAAAGGAGTAAGGCACCAGCCCTATATGCCGGATGTGGTTGGTTCAAACCCAGCCCCGCCCCCCGCCCCCCCCGCCCCCAAAAAAAAGAAAAAGCCATGTCTTAGGATCTTTTAAACTGAATAGAATAAAGAGGAGATTTCAGCAGCCAACCCAGATCTTATTTGGGGGTCTTTATAGCAGACACTGCCTTGAGCTCTCTAGTCTGCTTTTCTGGATGGTGATGTGAGGTTAAGTATATTCACCAACCTCTTTAAACCCTGATGCATGATGTGAAAATGGGAAGGAGGAAATTAAACACATCTGATCACTGAAGACAGGCCATGAAGCAACATTCTCAGTTGCATTGGGTAGACCTGAGCAAGGCCCAGTGTGAAACCCCAGAATGACCTCCTGGACGAGGGGACCCAGGGTGACATAATTGGACACTTACTGACACCTGGACTATTTGTAACTGTTAAGAAGATTCTGTGTTGAGGATAATGCCTCTGTCTCTGTTCCTTTAGTATCAAGTAGGGCAGCTGTATTCTGTGGCTGAGGCCAGTAAAAATGAAACAGGTGGTGGTGAAGGCGTGGAGGTCCTGGTGAACGAACCCTATGAGAAGGATGGTGAGAAAGGCCAGTACACACACAAGATCTACCACTTACAGAGGTATGTGACTGTGGCAGCAAGGCCAGATGGCAGCCTGGTTTGGAGGTGATGATAATGGCTGAGGGTGTTTCCAGGTTATTAGCTGGTTGCTCAACTTGCTTCACCTGCGAGAGTGGATGTAGGTGTTACTTTGTTCATTTGAAGATTCGTTTTTTAAAAAAATAAAACTAATTCTTATTTTACCAGACTCCCAGTCCTTAGAAGTGATAGTGTTTAGTTCCTTGTAGTCTCTTCCATTGTAAGTGACTGTAGAAGTTGTTGTTGTTGTGTGTGTGTGTGTGTGTGAGAGAGAGAGAGAGAATAGTTGTACATTTCCTTTATTTTATTATTTTTTTGAGATAGGGTCTCACTTTGTTGCCTAGGCTAAGGTGTCTTCATAGCTCACTGCAACCTCAAACTCTTCGGTCCAAGCGAACTTCCTGCCTCAATCTCCTGAGTAGCTGGGATTACAGGTGTGTGGCACCACACCTGGCTAATTTTTCTAGTTTTTTGTTTTTTTTTTTAATTATTTTGTATTAAATCATAACTTTGTACATTGATGCATTTATGGAGTTATGGGTACTGCTTTGATATACAATGTGAAATTCTTACATTGAACTAAGTAACACATTCATCACAATTATACTATTTTCTTAATAGTTTTGAAATGTACCATTGCATCATGCACATTAGGTGAGGTCCCCTCAAATATCCTCCCTCCTCCCATATCCCTCTCCCCTTCCCTGTCTTTCCTCTTCCCTTCTACTTTGTGGACTATAGTTATGTTTTGCCATTCATATGAGTATGTAGGAATGTGTAGGTGTAATTTTTCTAGTTTTTGTAGAGATGGGTTTTGCTATGTTTCTCAGGCTTATTTCAAACACCTGGCCTCAAACATATCTGCTCACTTTCAGCCTCCCAAAGTGCTAGGATTACAGGTGTGAGCCAGTGGATCTGGCTGCTATTATTATTATTATTATTATTATTATCATTATTATTATTTTTTTTTTTAGAGATAGAGTCTCACTTTATTGCCCACGGTAGAATGCCGCAGCATCACACAGCTCGCAGCAACCTACAGGTTTTTTGGGCTTAGGCGATTCTCTTGCCTCCGCCTCCCGAGTAGCTGGGACTATAGGTGCCTCCCACAACGCCTGGCTATTTTTTGTTGCAGTTTGGCTGGGGCTGGGTTTGAACCCACCACCCTCGGTATATGGGGCCAGTGCCCTACTCACTGAGCCACAGGCACCGCCCTGCCTTTATTATTTTTATAGAGCTGGGATCATACCATACATACTGTTCTTTTCTCTTTTTTACATGTCATATCATGGCTACCTTTAACTTTCAGCATAATCTGCCTTAGTCTTTACGGTTTCACATGGAATTCATAGTACTATGTTGTATAGATGTGCTGTGAATTGTTTAACCAGCTCTCTCTCAATGCGTATTTATAGTCGTTTCCAGATGTCTACTACTCCAGTAAAAGTCCTGCATAAATCTTTTGATGTACTTGTAAATCTACAGTAAATGTTCCTAAAAGTAGAATTGCTGGGTCAGGTAGTATTTTAAATTCTGATAACTGTGAAATCAGCTACCAGAGAAATTTTGATACCTCTCTTTGGAACAGTGGCATAAATATTTTAAAATGAAGTTTGAACTGATTTGTTTACCCAGATCCATAGCAAACCACATAAATTTGCTGAATCTGTAACCAAAACAGCAACATTTCAGTAAACTATGAACAAACCCGAAGGATGCTGAAAGCCTTATAAACATATACCAGCTGGAATGGAAGTCAAACCAACCTAGTTTTAGAAACTATCCATAGCTAGAAAAAATAAATCTGATTCTTTTTTTAAATTGTGATGAAGTATACGTAACATAAAATTAACTATTTTAACCATTTTTTAGTATACAATTCAGTGACATTTAGTATATCTACACTGCTATGCAACTTACACCCGAATCTCAATTTCTAATCACTAAACTGAACCTATGCTGATTTAATTTTCATTTGGTAAAAGCCCTGATTGATTCGAGCGTCATTCTGGTGATATAAAAGTGCTAACCCTGGGCAATGCCTGTGGCTCAGTGAGTAAGACACCGTTCCATATACCGAGCTTGGCAGGTTCAAACCCGGCCCCTGCAGAACTGTAACAAAAAAATAGCCAGGCATTGTGGCAGGCGCCTGTGGTCCCAGCTACTCGGGAGGCTGAGGCAAGAGAATCGCCTAAGCCCAGGAGCTGTAGCTTGCTGTAAGCAGTGTGACACCACAGCACTCTACTGAGGGCAATAAAGTGAGACCCTATCTCTACAAAAAAAAAAAAAGTGCTAACCCAGAGGGATCCAGGATTTTGCAGGGCTAGAGGCAGGTGGAGGGCCACACCGTGAAGTGGGCAGAGCTTACCATGATCCCAGTTCTCTGTCAGTGTACTCTTTTCCTCCATGATTCCTCTTGCTCTTCTGGTATTTGTATCATTTAAAAAAATTTTTTTTCTTTGAAACCGAGTTTCATTTTGTCACCCTCCATAGAGTGCCGTGGCATTGTAGCTCACAGCAACCTCAAAGTCTTGAGCTTAAGCAATTCTCTTGCCTCAGCCTCCCAAGTAGCTGGGACTACAGGTGCCTGCCACAATGCCTGACTATTTTTAGAGATGGGCTCTTGCTTTGGCTCAAGCTGGTCTCTAACCTATGAGCTCAGGCAATCCACCTGCCTCTACCTCCCAGAGTGCTAGGATCACAGGCATAAGCCACTATGCCTCGCCCCATTTTTTAATTAAAAAAAATTTTTTTCAGACAGAGTCTCACTATGTTCCCCTTGGTAGAGTGCCGTAGCGTCACAGCTCACAGCAACCTCAAACTCTTGGGCTTAAGCGATTCTCTTGCCTCACCCTCCCAAGTAGCTTGGATTATAGGCGTCTGCCACAACATGCAGTTATTTTTTGGTTGCATTGTCATTGTTAACTAGCAGGACCAGGCCAGGCTCCAACCCACCAGCCTCGGTGTATATGGCCAGCACCCTATCACTGAGCTATGGGCGCTGAGCCTTAAAAAATATTGTTTAGAGATAAAGTCTTGCTTTGTCACCCAGGCTGGAATCCAGTAGCGTAATCATAGCTCACAGCAACCTGAAACTTCTGGGCTCAAGGGGTCCTCCTACCTCGTCCTCCTGAGTAGCTTGGATGACAAGAGTAAACTACCGAACCTGGCTTTAGTATTTATATTTTTTAAGTAAAATTTTGAAAAGAGATGATATAGTTGATATTTTAGGTAGAAGGGGCCAGTTGTTTCGTCAAGACTCACTTGGTCCAGCCAGAATGGCAGAGAGGTCTGTGCATATGGAGGGTGGGACCTGTCTTATCTTCTTCCTTGCAAGAGATAGTATAAACTTTGAGCTGCCATTGCTACTCCATAACACCAAAATACCCAACTGCAAAAACCAAAAGCCAACAGCAAATGTGACCAATAGCAAATGCCACCACCACCTCTCTTTATGAGGACAAAAGAAGCCTTACTGTGTCAGCCATCTAGTTGTTCAAATCAGAAACATGAACTCACCACTACACTCTTCCTTGACCCTCACGTACAAATCAAGTTCTGTTGACTCCATCTCCTCAGCATGTTGAACATGTCCATTTCTTGCCTGGACTACTACAGTAGCTCCTTAACTGGTCTCCCTACCTTCTAGCTCTCTGCACAGCTTTGAGTGTTCTGTATGAAAGGTTCGTTGTTCCCCACCTTTAAAACTATAAATGATGGGTGGCGCCTGTGGCTCAGTGGGTAGGGCACCGGCCCCATATTCTGAGGGTGGCCAGTTCAAACCCAGCCCTGGCCAAACTGCAACAAAAAAATAGCCGGGGGTTGTGGTGGGTGCTGTAGTCCCAGCTACTTGGGAGGCTGAAGCAAGAGACTGGCCTAAGCCCAGGAGTTGGAAGTTGCTGTGAGCTATGTGATGCCATGGAACTCTACCAAGGGTGTTAAAGAGAGACTCTGTCTCTACCAAAAAATAAATAAATAAATAAAATAAAACTATAAATGGCATCTCTTTGTCCTGTGGTTGGAGTCCATACTCTTAGACATACTTCATAAGATCTTTTAGGATCTGCAGGTTTTCTTCTATTCCCTGCCTCATAACTGCAGCTACTCTGAACTTGTCCCTGGTTCTCCCGGTTTTTCTACCCTATCCTTCTGTCTAGCTTAGTCTCACTCTCTGCTCCATCCGTTTGTTCCATCCGAGCTTTCCCCAAGGTGGCTGCCTAGTGTACCACGTGTCCCCTGCATGTCATTCTCAGTGCTGTGCTCTCCAGGGCCCTGCCTACCCAGTCATGGCACATGCTTACAGTGTTGGCTTCTCCTGGTTAATTAACTCCCCACTAGACTGTAAGCCCTTTGAAGATAGGAGCCACATCTCTTTGGTTTGTATCTGTGTCCCCATGCCTGGCACATGGAAATACTTGCCTGAATGAATGTGACAGTGAGTCAGTGACTCTTAGGGGATTGCTCTGAGCTAGCTTTCTACTGTAGTTAGCTGTTTTTTCTTAGACTTGAGGCACTAAAACTGATGAGATTGCCAGAGCCTGCTAAAGACTATATAGATGATCAGTTAAAAACCAAGGAAGGGCTGGGCACAATGGCTCATGCCTGTACTCCCAGCACTTTGGGAGGCCAAGGCAAGAGGATCACTTGAAGCCAGGAGTTTAAGACATGCCTGCGCAGCATAGTGAGACCCCCATCTCTAAGGAAAAAAAAATTGGGCTCATACTGTACATGTTCTATAACCTGAAATAAGAAGAATTGAGTGGAAGAAAATATTTTGTCCTGGGAGATAGATGGCCCTGAGGCCTTGGCCTCTCAGAACTGACAAAAACAGATTAGATCATCTTGGATCCTTTATTCCAAGATAGTCAGCCAATCACCCTCGCCCCTAAACCTACACTGGTCCATGCTCAGAGGTTATCTCCTTTGTATATTACCTTTGCACTGTGTAGTCTAATGCCCAGGGCCCAGTGAGCTCTGGAAAAATTGTGTAATGCTGAGTTATGGCTGCTAAGCCAGGTAGCCCAGGGTCTCATGTGCTGTCCTGTTATAGAGAGTAGTGGGGCACATTGTGGGTAGTTGTTAATAGCTGCCGAGCTGGGGTGTCAGGCTCTGGCAGGTGGCTTCTCACACATAGCAGTAAACTGCTTATCTCATGGAAACTTGTTTGTCAACTTCCCACTGAAGAAGCTGGATCTGTGACCTGAAGAATATGATGTAAAAGCCTTTTGTTGTCTTCCTCTCTCTCCATTTCTCTTCATAACCCCTTTTTTTCCACTATAGCAAAGTACCCACGTTTGTTCGAATGTTGGCCCCTGAGGGAGCCCTGAATATACATGAAAAAGCATGGAATGCCTACCCTTACTGCAGAACTGGTGAGTCCGACTTGGCTAGAAGGTGGAGTATGGACCCCTAGGTAGAGGAAGCTATTGGCAAGTTGGCCAAGGGGTGGGAGTGCTTCTGGGTTTTGTGTCTGGCAGTCGTTTTCCAGATTAAGTCAGTGAAAGGATGAGGTTAAGGGCTCCCTTTGAGCTGGTGGTGAGAATCAGTCTTATCCAGCGCAGCTTATTAGTCACAGGACATCACGGCCTCAGGTAGCACAGAACCAGCCCTTCTATTTGAGGATGGTGTGGTCATTTTGATCGTTTTTTTTTTTTTCCTATAGAGACAGTGTTTTTGGTTTTTTTTCTATAGAGACAGAGTTACACTTTATCACCCACAGTAGAGTGCTGTGGTGTCACATAGCTCACAGCAACCTCCAACTCCCGGGCCCAGTCGATTCTCCTGCCTCACCCTCCTGAGTAGCTGGCACTACAGGTGCCTGCCACAACGCCCAGCTATTTTTTTGTTGCAGTTTGGCCGGAGCTGGGTTTGAACCCACCACCCTCGATATATGGGGCTGGTGCCCTACCCACTGAGCCACAGGTGCCGCCGCATTTTGATTGTTTTTATTGATTACAAAAGTAATGTCCTCCGTATACGTTTTGGAAAATAAATAAAAACAGAGGAAAATAATCATTCGTGATTCTATCATGTTAGTATTTTTTTCTAGTCTTTTTTAATGCACACACACACACATAACACAACTTTCCAGACACATTTTTCTATACAAAATTTAAGACCATATGGTTACTGATTTGTAAATTGTTCATTTTTCTTCAGTAAATGGAGAACATTTTCCCTGTCACTATGTAGTGTGATACTTTCAAAAATTAATAATGACTGTATAGTATCCTATCATATGAATTTCCTGTGAGCTTTTAAAACCATTCTCTTATTGTTAGAAGAGACATTTCCCATTTTAATGTGATAAATTTGAAAATGCTTGAAAAGCAGCACAGAGGTCTAGGACTCTTGAGAGAGGTAGTCAGAGAAAGGGGTCGGTAGAGTGACCTGCCTGCCTTGGGGAAGGACCAGGCCACGGCACCAAGAATAGGTAGCAAAGGAAACACTGATACTGTTGGGGAAAAGTTGAAATAAGCCAAATTTTTGGTGACAAAGGATTTGGAAGCAGCATATGTTATGTACACGTGGAGTGTGCATGGTGGAATCTTTGGTGGAGTTGTGGGGGACGTCGTTGCTAAGAGCTTATGCTGAACCAGCATGTTCTATAGTTGAGGTTAGAGATGGACTTATTTTCTTAAATTTAGCCAGTCTTCTGCTTCGAGTTCTGGAAATGAAAGATTTCAGGGGTGGCGCCTGTGGCTCGAAGGAGTAGGGGGGCCCCATATGCTGGAGGGGGGCGGGTTCAAACCCAGCCCCAGCCAAAAAAAAAGAACTGAAAAAAAAAAAAAAAATTTTTCAGCCTTCACAGAAAACTTTTTTTTTTTGCAGTTTTTGGCTGGGGCTAGGTTTGAACCTGCTACCTCCGGCATATGGGGCTGGTGCCCTACTCCTTTGAGCCACAGGCACTGCCCCACAGAAAACTTTTTATTCTAGTGTAGACATTCTGGGATTCCTTTTTAGTATCTTAGACTCTTAGTTTTCTAAGATTCCTAGGTTTTGAGGGCCATCTAGGGGTGGAACTCTTGGAGGGGCCGCACTAGTACTGATTCATAACCCCAAGGCCCCCCTAGAAGTCCCCTGGAAGGTGACCTTTCCTCCAGCCAACCACTGTCTGTTGGCACAGTCTTGGCTCTGGGTCCTCCTTCCAGCCCATACCTGTACTGCTTCACTTGCTTTATTTGTTGGGACCTGGCACTCCCTAGATTGTATCTGATGGGGAAGTGACCCTTACATGACTCATATGATCCTCATCCTGTGGACTTTGGGAATGACCGGAGTTCAGAACACAGAACACAGAGTCATTGCTCTTTCCAGCCCTCAGCGGCCCTACACAGGTTCAAGAATCTTTTATCAGGAGATATACATTCATAGGTGGGACCTGGGATGTGTAACACTTAAGCATTTTATTGCTGTAACTGAAAATGCAAACATCACCACTCTCTAAACATTAGGCAGGAAGCTGTCAAATTCTTGGAAATGAGGCTCACACATGCATTCTTAAAAGACAGTGTGCAGTGTGGCTGGGTGTCTGGTCTAGGGCCAAAGGTGAATTTTCTTGATGTCTAAGAGAGTTGCAGTGAGCATGTGTTGTAAAAACCGTAGCCAACTTGGCATAAAGGAAGCAAACACATAGGATGGATGTCTCCATGCCTAGGGCAGGGTTTTGGGCACACACCTTATGCCAACTGAGAGTTGCCACCGTCCTCTGTGTAATGCTGGGGAGTGTGGGCTGCAGCTGATGTGGGCATTTTTCTACACATCAAATGTTAGTTCATGTATCGATCCATGACCAAAAGAAAAACATGATTTCTAAATACTTCATGAAGGGGAGAGGGGTGGGGGTAGGGAGGTTGGTTTCTTCAGTGGGTGCCGACCTCATATCGGGGTCCATCTCAAGCTGAATGAATGTATAGAATCTTAGATCTGTTCAGGTAGAACTTGCTTTTTTAAAATAAGAAATGTGAACAGGCAAGGAACTTTCCAGTTCCCTCTGAGGGTTGATGAGAGAGTTCATTCAGACATCTTAGCTTGGACTAAGTAGATCAAAGTGTGAGGTGAGATGGATAAAGCAGCATGGACTAAAATTGCCCCCATGTTTTGTAAAGCTCTAACCTTATTTTGAGTGGGATAAAGATAGATTTGTGATACCCGCCTCATTATTGACGCTTTCTGTTCTCTTAATTTATTTTTCTGTCTCTTTCTCTTGACACTGATGGGCTGGGACATTAGGAGAGGGTAAGATGGGGGTTGGTCTGTGAAAGACAATGGGAAGAGGAGAGCAGTGTTTCTGCTTCTCCTTCCATCTTTCCCTCAAACCTTAGCCTGCTGGATGTAGTATCACTAAGCCAGCTTTTTAGAAACCTTGTTAGTCTTCTTTGGAAGGCAGTATTTTTCCGCTGCAGAGAGTTTCCAGAGGCTTTTCCAGTGTACCCCAAGGAAATTTGAGGAAAAGGGAATGCTGTGAATGCAGAGGTGTTTGGAGAGGCAGAGAGGGGTAGGGAAGATTCGGGGAAGATGATTTGGTCACCTAAGTTGACATTAAAGGTCAGAGAGGGTCATCGCCCTGATGGGTTCAGAAGCCCTATTGGTCAGAACTGAGTGGATCAATTTCTCACAAAGACTAATGTATATAAACCTTCCAAAGATAATCTATTGAAGTTATACTATAATGCAGAGTTACTAAAGAAACCAGATATGCCTGTTTGCTGATCAGGACATTCTCGTGCATTCTTCTAGCTGGGATGCCAAAGTATAATCAGAAAGCCACCATGTTAGGTCGGTGCCCGGAGCACAGTGGTTACGGCGCCAGCCACATACTCAGAAGGTGGGGGGTTCGAACCCGGCCCAGGCCAGCTAAACAACTGCAACCAAAAAATAGCCAGGCATTGTGGCAGGTGCCTATAGTCCCAGCTACTTGGGAGGCTGAGGCAAGAGAATCGCTTAAGCCCAAGAGTTGGAGGTTGCTATGAGAGTGACACCACAGCACTCTACCGAGGGTGACACAGTAAGACTATGTCTCAAAAAAATAAATTAATATAAAATAAAATAAAATAATAAAATGTTGAGTGGCCCTCGTAGCTCAGTGGGTAGGGCGCCGGCCAAGTGCACTAGGGCTGGTGGGTTTAAACCCAGCCCTTGCCTGCTAAAAAAAAAAATAATAAAGCCACCATGTAGTGAAAAATGTCCATTTTGTTAAGTGATCAGATTCTTGTGTCCATTGATCAGCACATTCTGTCCTGATAGAGGACAGTCTAGAAGGAGAGAGCTTCTTAGAGGACATGGATTCAGAATAAGGTGAATATGGTTAGTTGGATAAGCTTAATGGCTAGTGTCATCAAACCAGACCAGCCTGACACTGTTGCCTTCACTCTAGGGATGAAGCTGCTAAGCATGCCACATACACAGGTCAGGGCTCCTGCTTCCACGACAGTGTTGGAGAATTTCTGCCAGTGTCCCTGGACTTCCCTTTGATGGATAATACATCCATCATTTCCTTTCTTAACACAGGTTTCTTCAAGCTGATAATAGGATAGTTTTTTCAATATAGACCTTTTAGTTATAATGTTAATCTGGTGTTTTCTTCCAAGTATCTTTCACTGGGTTTGGGGAAATTGCTGATAGTCTTTTGGGTTATTTTGGTACATGGTAGATCTTATATTTCAACTTTTCCTCATTTCAGTCTCAGTGGCAACCTTAGTTTCAGTTTTGAGTTATAGAGTTTGTTAGCCCCATATAAACATGGCAATGTGGCATTCATCAGAAATTGAGATAGCTCCTAAATTCAGAGGGTACAGTATGAACTAGACCTTTGTCAGGAGAGCTAGTCCGTTCCCCAGTGACATGAGAGCTGCAGTCATTTTCTCTCTTAAATAATTGAACCATGCTTTCCGAGGGGTTCCCGTTACAATGAGCAGGAGTAGAGCGTGAGAGGTTTAGTTACAGCAAGGAGGATGCAGAGGACAGATAGACAGTGCCTGGCCTAAAGTGCCCTGCTGTATGCCCTAGTGGTGGGGAGTGGGGGCATGCTGGTCAGGCTCTGATGGCAGAGTGATGGGTTGCAATGCCTCAGCTGATCACAGCTGATCCCTTTCCTTGCCCCACTGGAAAGAAGCCTAAGAAGCCCATAGTGGCATTGCTTTAATTAAATGTCATATTTGGTCTTTGGGGATGTTAGAAGAGTGAAATTTGAGGGTTTGTACACTGATGTACTTCTGATTCACTGAGGCTTGGATGTGACTATGGACAAGCCACAGAGAACAGAGAATCCTGCCATTCATGGTCCCTAAGTTTCGGGGGGGTGGATATTTCTTCATCCTCATTAATCTTTTTCTCTCTTCTTTCCATGTCCTTGCCTTGGAGCAGTTATTACAGTAAGTATTCTCAGGAGGGGGAGGGGCATGAATTGTAGATGATTTATAAGAAAAGGAGAAATAGGCTTGGCACCTATAGCCCAGTGGTTAGGGCTCCAGCCCCATACACCAAGGCTGGTGGGTTCAAACCCAGCCTGGGCCTACTAAACAACAATGACAACTGCAACAACAACAACAAATAGCCAGGCATTGTAGCCGGTGCCTGTAGTCTCAGCTACTTGGAAGGCTGAGGCAAAAGAATCGCTTAAGCTGGGTGGTGCCTGTGGCTCAAGGAGTAGAGTGTCAGCCCATATGCCAGGGGTGTTGGGTTCAAATCCAGCCCCTGCTAAAAGCTGCAAAAACAAAGGAATCACTTAAGCCCATGAGTTTGAGGTTGCTGTGAGCTGTGATGCCACAGCACTCTACCAAGGGCGACATGGTGAGACTATGTCTCAAAAAAAAAAAAAAAAAAGAAAAGAAAAGGAGAAATGAAAGTGTACTGACACTGGTGGTCCTGGGTATTCTCCTCTTTACCTTGGGAGATGTGTGGAGTTGTTGAGGCTAAATCTTTTCAGACCTATTAGGAACTTATTAACTGGTGTATTGACCTCCTGCTTTAAGCTGCATTGGCATGTGGCTTTATCAGGTGTATCCTGTGGGTCCTATGTGTATAGAATGGCTTGAGGCTCCTCCCACCCCCAGCTCGTGCCTTCTCAGGTTTATTATAAGAAATTTGAATTCAGCTGACCTGATCGACATCCTTCCCTGTTTGGGCATCTGTTGATCCCACTGAACACTGACCTTTGGCCATCCTTCTGTCAGTGTCCCTCCTCTACACCCTTCATCATATCCTTATCCAGTGCCTGGTCCTTGGTGATAAATGTAAGCAGTTTCTGGGGAACTAATTCCTGCTGAGAAGCTCGTGGGTTAATGTGTTTCTCCTTGAGTAATTCCAATTGTTAAGAAGCAGCAAAGGAGGGAGACAGTAGTTAGCACGAAGGGTTGAGTTGCTGAGAAGAGAACTTCAGGCCTCAGCAAAAGGCTAGATGGGGAAAGGGCTACAGTGATTATTTTTGGTGGGTTAGGAAGTCTTCCTGTGCTCTTTCCACACTACTGATTAACCATTTGCATGCTGTGCATAAAAGTGTAGTAGAGCAGTTAAATGTGTGGATTTTGAAGTCAGACAAGCCTGTTTTTGAGATTCAGCTTTGGACATGTCACCTAATAACTTTTATAAGGGTGATTTCTATAGACCTCACAGGTGGGTTAAATGGGATAATGTATGCCTTGCATACTGTGGGCTTCCAGTCAGGTTAGCTGTGATTATAAGGCAGGCTGGAGCCCCTGGATTGCCTGTGATCTAGTAATGGGAGATGGTTAATTTCTGTGAGCCTGGTGACTTTAAAGTATTTTTTACCTCCCATCTTTCAGAATGAGTACATGAAAGAAGACTTTCTGATTAAAATTGAAACCTGGCACAAACCAGATCTTGGCACCCAGGAGAATGTGAGTAGTACTTCCCAAGAACCCCCCAGGACTTCCAGACCCTAGGGTGGGGTACTAAGGCTTTGCTCTGTAGCTTCTCCAGGCAATAGCCTCTGCTTAGACTTGTCCTATGAGCATAGGATTGCTCTGTCTCTGATTTGCAAACTGTGATCTCCAGGACAATCTTCATAGTGCTTTAGTTGGTCTAAAATGCAGTTCCTGGCGCAGAGGGGCTGTATTTCTTTTTTTCTTTTTCCTTAGAAATCAGGTCTCACTCTCCCAGACTGGAGTACACTCAACTGATCATAGCTCACTGCAGCTTCAAACTCCTGGGCTCAAGCGAGCCTCTTACATTAGCCACCCAAGTAGTTAGGGCTATATGCATGTGCCACCACACCCAGATAATTTTTTTTTTTTAAATTTTCTGTAGAGACAGGGTCTCACTCTGTTGCCTTGGTTAGTGTCAAACTCCTGGCCTAAATCGATCTTCCCACCTCAGCCTCCCAAAGTCAAAATTCTGGGATTATAAGGATTAACCACTTTGCTGGGGCCAGAGTTGGTTTTTGTTGTTGTTTTTTTTTTTTTTTTTGAGACAGAGTTTTACTTTGTTGTCCACGGTAGAGTGTTCTGGCATCATAACTCACAGCAACCTCAAACTCTTGGGCTCAAGTGATTCTCTTGCCTTAGCCTCCGGAGTAGCTGGGACTACAGGCACCCACCACAACATCTGGCTATTTTTAGAGATGAGGTCTCACTCTGGCTCAGGCCAGCTGGCCTTAATTTTGATTTAGTTTATTTATTTGTTTGTTTTTTGAGATAGAGCCTCAAGCTGTCACCCTGAGTAGAGTGCTGTGGCATCACAGCTCACAGCAACCTCCAACTCCCGGGTTTATGTGATACTTTTGCCTCAGCCTCCCAGGTAGCTGGGACTACAGGCACCTGTCACAATGCGCGACTATTTTTGGTTTGTAGTTGTCCTTGTTTGGCAGGCCCCGGCTGGCGTTGACTATGCCAGCGGTGGGGGAGGTGGCGGGTGCCTTTGCCACTTTAGCTACAGACAAAGAGCATTGATTTTCTTTCTTTCTTTTCTTTTTCTCTTTTCTTTTCTTTTTTTTTTTTTTTTTTTTCTTGAGATAGAGTCTCACTATGTCACCCTCAGTGGTAGAATGCCGTGGCTTCACAGCTCACAGCAACCTCAAACTCCTGGGCTTAAGCAATTCTCTTGCCTCAGCCTCCCAAGTAGCTGGGACTACAGGCGCCTGCCACAACACCCAGCTATTTTTTGTTTGTTTGTTTTGGTTGCAGTTGTCGTCGTTGTTTAGCAGGCCCAGGCCAGGCTGGAACCCGCCAGCTTTGGTGTATATGGCCAGTACCCTATTCATTGAGCCACGAGCACCAAGCTCTAAATTTTGATTTTAACAAAGATTTATATATTCATTTTTCTTGGTTTTGATGTTTTAATTTAATTTTTTTTTTTTTTTTTTTTTTTTTTTAGAGACAGGAACTGTATTAGAACATCAAAATTACAATTTCCCAGCCTGAGCCAGAGTGAGACCTCATCTCTGAAAATAGCTGAGCAATGTGGTGGGTGCCTGAAGTCCCAGCTACTCTGGAGACTTGAGGCAAGAGAATGGCTGGAGCCCAAGAGTTTGAGGTTGCCATGAGATATGACACCATGGCACTCTATCAAGGGTGACAAAGTGAGACTGTCTCAAAAAAAAAAAAAAAAAGAAAAGAAAAAAAATCACAGTTTCTTAGAGCACAATTTTTACAGTAAGTCTCAAAATTTAGGATGTGTCCTTTTATCCCCAGGAATTTATTAGTTATCTTTACACATGTGTGAAATAACATAAATGCAAGGAGTTTGATTCATTGAAGCATTCTTTTGTGTAGCCAAGATTAAAAGCATCATAAGGGCTGAGTATGGTGGCTCACACTTGTGATCCTAGCACTTTGGAAAGCCAAAGTAAGAGAATTATTTTGAGATCAGCCTGGACAATGTAGAAGGACAAAAAATAAAGAAGTTAGCCAGGCATGGTGCTGCACATCTGTAGTCCTACCTGCTTTATGAGGGTGAGGCAGAAGGATCACTTAAACCCAGAAGTTTGAGCTACAGTGAACTGATGGTGCCACTGCACTACAGCATAGAGGTGACAGAGCAAGACCCTGTCTCTAAAAAACAAAACAAAACATAAAAATGCCATAAGCGGACACCTTTAAATAAATTGTGGGAGGCAAATAGTGGTATACTTGTAATCATTAAAAGGAACCAATAAGGAGCCGGGAACAGTGGTTCATGCCTGTAATCCCAGCACTCTGGGAAGCCCAGGGAGATGGATTGTTTGAGCTCAGGAGTTCCAGATGAGCTTTAGCAAGAGCGAGACCCTATCTCTACTGAAAACAGAAAAATCAGCTAGACATTGTGTTGGGTGCCTGTAGCCCAGCTATTTGGGAGGCTAAGGCAAGAGGATCGCTTGAACCTAGGAGTTTGAAGTTGCTGTGAGCTATGATACTAGAGCACTCTATACTCAGGATGACAGAGTGAGATTCTGTTTCAAAAAAAAAGGAAAAAGAAAAACAGTAGGGAACAAGCTTTAAGATACAATGTTTGGTGAAAAAAAGCAAGATACAAAACAGTACATATACATATATGTACATATATATGCTACCACTTGTATTTTTTTTTTTTTCTTTTTTGCAACAGATTCTCACTTTGTTACCCTGGGTAGAGTGGCATGGCCTCATAGCTCACAGCAACCTCAAACTCTTGGGCTCAAGCAATTCTCTTGCCTCAGCCTCCCAAGTACCTGGCACTATAGGTGCACCCCACAAGGCCTGGCTATTTTTAGAGACGGAGTCTTGTTTTGGCTTAGTCTGGTCTCGAACCTGTAAGCTCAGACATTCCACCTGCCTCAGCCTCCCAGAGTGCTGGGATTATAGGCATGAACCACTGCGCCCGGCCCTTGTTTTTTTTTTTTGTGGTTTTTGGCCGGGGCTGGGTTTGAACCCACCACCTCCAGCATATGGGGCCAGCGCCCTACCCCTTTGAGCCACAGGCGCCACCCTGTATTTTTTTTTTAATCTATGCACATAGATGTTTGTGCATGTGTAGAATGTGGTAGCCATGGCTGTTACTGAAATGGGGGATTGAGGAATAAGCAAGAGGAAGTTATTCTTTATTGTATTGTTTTTGCACATTTTGAATTTGTGTCATTATTTTATGTGCATGCAAGCCCTATTCACAATAAGTCCTATACAGCTGAGAAGGCAGAATCTCCAGAAGTGTTTTAGAGTATTCACAAAGGGGAACATATGGAAACAATGTAATTGTTTTGTGTAGCCATGAGGGTGTTTTGAACTGTAGAAGTGACACTTAGATTAGCCTGAAAAATCAGAGCATTTGTTCTCAAATTTATGTCTACTTAACTGAAGATCCAGATGGGTGTGGTGATGCAGGCCGTAGTCCCAGATATTTGGGAGGCCGAAGCAGGAGGGTTGCTTAAGTCCAGAAGTCTGAAGCTACACCATGCTGTAGGCATACCTGTGAATAGTAGTCACTGTACTCCAACTTGGGCAATATAGTGAGATCCTGTCTCTTAAAAAAAAATCTATTCTCCCATTCCTTTGGGTAATTTTGCATGTTAGTCTTTAGCAGTAGGAATTTCACATGGAAGGCTCTGAGGATAGCCATTCTGAGGTGTCCATTCTGGGCAAAGGGTGCTTTGTAGCTTATAAAAAACTACACAGTGGTTCCCCTTCTTCCTGCAGGTGCATAAACTGGATCCTGAGTCATGGAAACATGTGGAAACCATATATATAGACATTGCAGATCGAAACCAAGTACTTAGCAAGGTAGGAACTATTTAAAGCTGTGGATAGCCTTTGAGATGTAGAAATGACTTCTAAGTATTAGAGAAACCTGGGAACTGTACCAAATTTGGCTCAAAAGGAAATTCCCTCTGGTGTGTATTGTTTGTTTTATTTTTAAAGTTAGTGTTAAAAGTTCTCTTGTCCCAAAATGGGGATGCTACCATAAAAATAGTAGCCTAAATTTGTGCCTCTTTTTTTCCTTCTGGAAATTGTTTAGTCCTACTAAAAGGCTGCTTGGCTTGAAAAGTCAGAGCACTAATTCCCAAATTTGTTTTTCCAACCCAGTATTTAAAAAACATTTATTGCCTGCCTGTTGTGTTTGGAATACTCTCTTAGGTTCCCTGGGTTCCAGGCGAGAATGTATGAAAAGACAGGCCCCCCATGCCTTCCAAAAGTTGGTAGTGACTTTTTAGAGTAACAAACATTGCCTTAGGCACCCAGAAAAGGACAGGCCACAGCAAGACCAGAATCTGGGTGAGAACAGGGACTAGATCTGCCTTGCTTGTTCACTTTTAAGCTCCCAGAAATTATCTTTTCGATGAATAAGAGGATTAGATGCCCCTTCATTCATTACTATTCTTATTGGATAGAGGCCTTGTTGGGATTAGGAGATAGGAATTTAACTCTCTGCCCATTGATAGAGAATAAGTTTTGCTCTTTTTATCTCAGGGGTGTGATACCTCATTCCTGTGGTCAGTCTGTGCACTTAAGATATTTCGATTTGTACATTTCCAGGAATATAAGAAAACCATCTTGGTTTTTTTGCCTAATATCCCTATCCCCAACCTTGAAAGGTTGGTGGATTTTTCAGAAAACTTTTTTTTTTTTTTTCTTGAGACAGAGTCTCACTGTATCACCCTTGGTAGAGTGCCATGGCATCACAGCTCACAACAACCTCAAACTCTTCTTAAGAGATTCTCTTCCCTCAGCCTCCCAAATAGCTGGGACTACAACAGGTACCCACCACAACAGCCTGGCTATTTTTTTATTGCAGTTGTCATTGTTGCTTTAGCTGGCCCAGGCCAGGTTTGAACCCGCCAGCCTCGGTGTTTATAGCCAGCATCCTACCCATAGAGTTATGGGTGCTGCCTTTTGAGAACACTTTCTACTAAAGTGTAACATACACAGCAAAGTGAATATATTTAGCATGATGGATTTTTTTTTTTTTTTTTTTAGACAGAGTCTCACTGTGTTGCCCTTGATAGAGTGCCGTGGCATCACAGCTCATAGCAACCTCAAACTCTTGGGCTTAAGTGATTCTTTTGCCTCAGCCTCCCAAGTAGCTGGGACTACAGGTGCTTGCCACAACACCCAGCTATTTTTTTTTTGTTGTAGTTGTCATCGTCGTTTTTAGCAGGACTGGGTTGGTTTTGAACCTGCCAGCCCCGGTGTATGTGGCCGGCACCCTAAACACTGGGCTATGGGTGCTGAGTTGTATATTCACAAACTGAATATCAGCAAAAAGTATGATTCTTTAAGTATTTTGACAACTCTGGTTTTGTTACATGTGAGTGGAGGGAAGCAATGGTGAGGAAGATTTATTTTTTGTAAGCACACAGGAAAAAGCTTTGGAAAAGCATAGTGAGAGAGAGAAAAAGGGATTTACTATATTTGTTATTGCTGTAATGAATTTGCTTTTCCTGAGCCCACATTAGTCAGTGTTGAGTGCCAGCCAAAAATTAAACTTTTGTTATGGTTTATTAACACAGAGAATTGACTGCCTTGTAAATCAGTAGTAGATTGGTTCCTTACATTGAATATTTCTTTTTTTTTTTTTTTTTTTTTTTTTTTTTTTAGACATATCCGGAAAGTGTTTGTGGGGGGTTTTTGAGGTGGCATACCACCTAAAACCAACCCCCCAAACTGTGCCGAATGGGTTTCTCCTG
>CAUYPK010162860.1:0-19804 GCA_963574355.1 Loris lydekkerianus | reverse complement strand
TCTACCTAGATACAGCCAATGTGGTACCATGCTACTGGCCCGACCCTGTCACTCACCTCTTCCCCCGCCTTCTTTCCCTGCCCCTTCTCCACAATAAAAAAATTAATAAATTCAAAAAAAAAAAAAAAAAAAAAAAAAAACAAAAGCCACTTTTGGGCAGCGCCTGTGGCTCAGTGAGTAGGGCACCAGTCCCATATACCGAGGGTGCCCCGGCCAAACTGCAATAAAAAATAGCTGAGCATTGTGGCGGGTGACTGTAGTCCCAGCTACTCAGTAGGTTGAGGCAAGAGGATCTCCTAAGCCCAAGAGCTGGAGGTTGCTCTGAGCTGTGACACCATGGCACTCTACTGAGGGTGACAAAGTGAGACTGTGTCTCTTAAAAAAACAAAAAACAAACAAAAAAATCCCCACTACTCTTATTTCTATATATGCCAAAGAAAAATTAGAAAAATCAAAATAATTACACTTATAGTAGTATAAAATTGGAAACATTTGGGGGTAAAATGTATAACATATGTGCTAGAACTTTGCACTGACAACTATAAAGTATTTTTTATTTTTTAAATTTTTATTTCTGATTAATAATGAGGGTACAAATGATTAGGCTGCAGTGTTTGTGTTTCTTTTTTTTCTTTTGAGACAGAGCCTCCCTTTGTCATCCTTGGTAGAGTGCTGTGGTGTTATAACTCCCATTAACCTCAAACTTTTGGACTTGAGCAATCCTCTTGCCTCAGCTTCTCAAGTAGCATGGATTATAGGCACGTGCCACAATGCCCAATTATTTTTAGAGTCTGGAGCTCTGTGTTGCTCAGGCTGGTCTCAAACTCCTGAGCTCAAGCAATCCATCCACCTGCGTTGGCGTCCCAGAGTGCTATAATACAGGTGTGAGGCACTGTTCCCACTCTTAATTGTGTTTATAAGGTAAAGTTCAAGATGTAGCTGAGATCTTCAAACAAGGGGTATGCTGTATATCTTACATTGTGCACATTAGGTGAGAGGTTGCCAATGCCCTTTCCTGTTCCCCCTTCCCCTTTTCCTCCCCCTCCCACCCCCACTTGAGTATAATTGTGGAAAACTATAAAATGTTGCAGAGAGAAATTAAGGTAAAAATAGATATACAGTGTTTACTGATTATATGACTCAGTATAGTTAACCTTTAAATTCTTTCTTTAATTGTTCGATATCTCCACCAAATTCCAGCATGCTTTTAAAGAAGATCCCCAACCCCTCTCCCTGAAAATTATGCAAAATAATTGAATAGACATTTCAAAATAGCTGATCTATGAATGGCCAGTAAACACTTGAAAAGATACATATTAACATTAATCAGGTTATACAAATTGAAATCACAGTGAGATATAATTACATACATAAGACAGTGACTAAAATTAACAAGACTGTCCATACAAAGTGTTAGTGAAGATAAGAATCATCTATAACGCTCATACATGTGTATAAAATACAATTTGATAGTTTCTTAAGTAGTTAATATAATCTTGCAATTCCTCTCTGAATATTTATCTAAGAAAATTGAAAAAATGTAACTACAAAAAGGTTTGTACCAGAGCATTCATAATAGCTGACCACTAGAAGCAAATCTAATATTCATTAGCAGATGAATGGATAAGCAAATTGCAGTATATTTATATTAATATAATACAATGGAATACTACTGACCAATGGGAAGGAATAAACTATTGTTTTACAAAGCAGCATGCATGAAACTCAAAAAACTTTATGCTAAGTGAAAAAATTCAGATACAAAAGTATTGTCAGGGGCTCAGTTGAGCTGGAGAACAGCTCTGCCAGGCGTTAGAGTGACTGATTGGAATAATAAGCTAAAATGAATTAATAGTACAGACTTTAATTACTTATTAGTATAAGCAAGAGGCTAAACTGGAGGAAGTCCTCTTTGCTGTTCTGTTTTTCCCTGTGGAATGATGCATCTGGTTGAGAGTGAGAGAGTGAGGTGGATCAGCACAGACATCATCTCATTGCTGAGGGAGCACCAAAGAAAATGGGGATCAGGGAAAGGTAAGGAGGAAGGGCGAGGAATGGAAAAATACTGTTTTCTAAATCAGTCTGGAGAAGAATGTCTTTAGGGTTAAACCCCCTTGCCTGCCTCCTTCCTCCCTGTTAAAGAGGCTAAGGTCCCAGCCAAAGGTTCCAGATAAAGAGGCCTCTGGTTAAAAGTGCCTGGGCAAGGCATGCAGCTATGCATAAGAGGATGGCTGGCAAGGAGGGGACTGAGTTTTTTGACTGCATTTCTCGTCAGGGACTATAGGACATCGGGTGGGCAAAGTCTGGTGTGGAAAGGGCAGTTTTACCCTTTAAGGCCTATCAGGTAAAGCCTTTATAAGTGCTTGAGTGAGCCTGAAAAAATCACATGTAAGTTTTTGGCCAGGTGCTCCTTTGAGTCCAGAACTATAAAAGTGTCATCTAATATCTAGTGAAAAAACGTAGATTAGTATTTCCAGTGGTTGGTGAGTGGAGATTTATTGTAAAGGGGCACAAAGGAAACTTTTTTGGAGATGGAGTCTGACTTTGTCATCCTCGGTAGAGTGCTATGTTGTCATAGCTCACAGCAACCTCAAACTCTTGGGCTCAAGTGATTCTCAAGCCTCATTCTCCCAAGTAGCTGGAACTACAGATGCCAGCCACAACTTCCAGCTATTTTTATGTTTTTTTATTTTATTTATTTATTTATTCATTTTGAGACAGAGTCTCACTATGTTGCCCTCAATAGAGTGCTGTGACATCACCATAGCAACCTCAAACTGTTGTGTTTAAGTGATTCTCTTGCCTCAGCCTTCCAAGTAGCTGGGAGGACAGGTGCCTGCCATAATGCATGGCTGTTGTTGTCATTGTTGTTTAGCTGGCCCGGGGGCTGGGTTCAAACCCACCAGCCTGGGTGTATGTGGCCAGCGCCCTAACCACTAAGCTATGGGTGCCACCAGGCTATTTTTAGAGATGAGGTCTTACTCTGACTCAGGCTGGTCTTGAACCTGTGAGCTCAGGCAGTCCACCTGCCTAGGCCTCCCAGAGTGCTAGGATTACAGGAGGAAACTTTTAAATGACAGTTTTTCTTTGATGCTAAATAAATTTTTTTTAAACAGATGAATGGCAGTGTTTCTTATACCATTATAGCTAATTTTCAAAACTCAAAATGAACACTTATAATGGATGTATTTTACATAATGTAAATTCTATCTCAAAGTTAAAAAGTAAATTAAAAATGGTTTAGTTGAATCCTTAATAGTAAAAATGTATTTATTGGAACTCAGTTTTTAACTACAAATTGTACACAAGGCTTGTAATGTGAAAATAGAATGTTAACCTTTGTAGATTGGGTTAAGTTATGTAATATGAATAATTTCATCCCAGCATCTGAAAAAAGTGATAGTAGAAAGAAAGAATTATGATGACTATTTGAAGTTTGGGTCCCCTCCCAGCCCCCAGACAGTCTCATTGTGTTTCCTTCGGTAGAGTGCTGTGGCATCACAGCTCACAGCAACCTCAAACTCTTGGCCTTAAGTGATTCTCTTGCCTCAGCCTCCCAAGTAGCAGGGACTACAGTCGTCCACCAAAATGCCCAGCTCTCCTTTTTGTTGCAGTTGTCATTATTGTTTAGCTGGTCCCGGTTGGGTTTGAACCCACCACCCTCAGTGTATGTAGCCAGTGCTATAACCACTATGCTACGGGCGCCAAGCCTGAAGTTTGTTTTTTATTGAACTGATATTCTGTTCATATTTAGTTTACAGTGCATTTTATTATGAAACACTGTCATGTATTGGTGTGAAGCAGTAAATTCTTGTATCTTAAAATTTTTTCAGATGTTTTATGGTAGTAAAATGTACATCACCAAATTTTCCATTTTAACCATTTTAAGCATACAGTTTAGTAGCATTCACATTTTTATGTGAGCATCACTGTTACCCATCTTCAGAATGTTTTATTTGCCCATTTCCTAAAGCGTCAAAATTTTAAGAGGCTTGTTATAAAATCTTACAGACAATCCTTTTGAAATGTACCTTCGAATTTCTATATGACATGCTTACATTGCTGTTTCTTGATTTTTTCCCCTTAAGTTTTATCACAATTCATTAAGGAAAATGTATCAGTTACATTATACAACAAAACAAAAAACACTCTTGGAATTTTTTTTTTTTTTAACTTTATCACCCTCCGTAGCAAGCTCCAACTCCTGGAGCTTGGCAATTCTCTTGCCTCAGCCTCCTGAGTAACTGGAACTACAGGCACCCACCGCCTGGCTTTTTTTGTTGCAGTTTGGCCAGGGCTGGATTCGAACCCACCACCCTCAGTATATGGGGTCAGCATTCTACCCACTGGGCCGCCCCACTCTTGGAATTTCACTCAGAAAGGACCTTTATATAGAGAATTACAAAATTACTCAGGGACCATCTTCAGATCATGGTTCAAGGTCATGATCTAGAAATTAGAAAGCTGTCAGCGCTATTGCTGCCATGACCGCTACAGTTGCATATCGTATCTGTGAGGCTCATACTATTGATGTAATTGGACTGGAGCATCTCAGCCACCAGAAACCTCCTGTCTGACCTTACATGCTGAAAGTAGGTGGGTGATCTTTCTCCTTATTTTCTCCTTTCGTGTCTTGAATGTTTAACCATATCTTGGATGGTTAATTTCTGTGCCCGGTATATCACTATTATCCTGTGTCCTTCCTCACCGTTACCTTGGGTATTTCTTTTCCTTTCTTCCTCTGCTGTTCTCTGCTTCCCTGGAATCTGTCTTTCTCTTCCTTGCTTGCCTTGTTTTGAACCACATTCTCTACCAGCTTTCAGAGAAAGAAGGTAAAGGTGGGATGAGGTGATTTTTTTTTTTTTTTTTTGAGCCCTATTTATTTCTAGATATATAAATAAATACTTTGTAGAACATTGCTAATATGTATTTTTCCTATGCTCTGTTAGCCAGTGATAACTAAGACTATAGACTAGTATATGCTATCAGCCTGTGAGTGTGGTTTTGCATTCTGCTATTTTATTTTGAATTTTGGAAAACAGTTTTGACCAAGTTGGCTGACAAAAGGTATGCAGGTAATAATGCCAAACTGCAATAAATGAAATGGTATTGTATCAGATATTAACATACAGTTACATTGGTGTGCTTTCGTATGCAGAGGTTTTTTGTTTTCTGCTGTTCATTGGAAGAGTAAGAGTTGTCTTGGGCCACTCAGTAAATATGCAAACACTAATGAAAGCCAATTAGCAAATAAAAAAGGTTCGTGCATACTTTTCATGATGTCCAATATCACATATAGGCAAAAAAAGACATGCATCCCTGAAAAGGTTGATGAAACAGGATAGTGATCCACAGGCCTACTATTGTTAAAGATGCCTTGGTATTATGGAAGGTACTACGTGCATCACTCTATGATTTATAGCTAACAAAGCAATGTAGATGTGACATAAATTCAGGAAGTTTGAAGACAATGAAAGAACTTTGCTAGATTATGATGCTAGGAATGTATCTTGATAAGAATTACGTGATGTTGCTTTCCTTGCTTTCCTTATTTGGGTATTCTCTTTGAGGGTCACATTTTCTAGACTAATGGGTATATGCTTATTTTGCTTCTTCAACTTTTTTTCTGTTCTCCTCTCTGATTCTTTTTCTTTTCTTTCTTCTTTTCTTTTCTTTCTTTTTTTTTTTTAAGGCCACTGGGTGCAGAGCCACTCTGTTGTCCTGATAGGGTGCAATGGCATCATGAAAGCAACCTCAAACTCCAGGGCTCAAGTGATCCTCCTGCCTCAAGCCTCTTGAGAAGCTGGGACTACAGGCATGCACCACAGCACCCAGCTAATGTTTCTGTTTTTCTTTTCTTCTTTTAGTAGAGATGGGGGTCAGTCACACTCTTGCTCAAGCTAGTCTCAGACTCCTAAGCTTAAGCAATCCTCTTGCCTTGGCCTCCGGAGTGCTAGGATTACAGTGTGACCCACTAAATCTGGCCTCTTTCTCTGATTCTCATTAGAGATATGTTACAGCTTTTTATTGAATCTTCCATGTCTCTTCTCTTTTATATTTTCTAACTCTGTTATTTTGTGCTGCCTTTTGGGAAATTGCTTCTACTTCCAAATCATTAATTCTCTTTTCCACTGTTTTATGGTCTAGTTTTACTTACATCTATTGAGTTTCAACTTCGGTGAGGATCTATCATTTCTATGATCTCTGCTTGGTTCTTTTTTTAATTAGAGTATGTTTATTTAAGGACTGTCTGCAGTTAATGGATTTTGTTGCTTTATCTATTTTTCAATTTAAAAATTATGCCTATCTTGATTTCAGATTGCTTAGCTATTTCTACTTGTTCAAATGTGAATTGCCACCTCTCTTTTCTGTATGTCTATACTACTTTTATTTATATCAGATTCTTTCGTGAATCTTACTGTTTTTTTGCTATGAGCTTATTTTCCAAAGAAATTATCTTGGAGTTTGGCTCATGCCTTTGTTTTTTTGTTTGTGTTTATTTTTGTTTTTGAATCTCTGGCTGAACTCTAAGGTTCTAAGACAGCCAACCAGGTTTATATTAGTTGATTGGCCTAAATATAGACTTGGCCTCTGACCCATTATGGCAAAGGCTTTGGTTTTAATCTTTTTTTTTTTTTTTTTTGAGACACAGTCTTGCTCTGTTGCTCAGATAAAGTACAGTGACACAATCATAGCTTGCTACATCCACAGACTCCTTAATTGATCTTTCTGCCTTGGCCTCCCAAATTGGTAGGATTATAGGAATGAGCCATCACAGCTGGTCTTAATTTTTTTTTTTTTTTTTTTTTTGAGACAGAGCCTTAAGCTGTCGCCCTAGGTAGAGTACTATGGCATCACAGCTCACAGCAACTTCCAATTCCTGGGCTTAAGCAATTCTCTTGCCTCAGCCTCCCAAGTAGCTGGGACTATAGCCACCCGCCACAACTCCTGGCTATTTTTTTTTTTTTTTTTTTTTTGGTTGCAGCCAACGTTGTTTGGGGGCCTGGGCTGGATTCGAACCCACCAACACAGGTGTATGTGGCTGGCGCTGAGCCAGCTGGCCTTAATTTTAATATTTTTTCTTTACTTTTTTTTCTTTTTTTTTTTTTTTTTTGAGACAATCTGACTGTATTACTCTCTGTAGAGTACTGTGGCCTCACAGCTCACAGCAACCTCAAACTCTTGGGCTTAAGTGATTTTCTTGCCTCAGCCTCCCCAAGTAGCTGGGACTACAGGTGTCCGCCACAACGCCCGGCCATGTTTTTATTGCAGTTGTCATTATTGTTTAGCTGGCCCGGGCTGGGTTCAAACCCACCAGCCTCAGTGTATGTAACTGGTGCTGTAACCACTGTGCTGCAGGCACTGAGCCCTTAACTTTAATCTTAATTAGTTAACTTTTGTACCTAACTTGGCATGTACCATGTGTCTGGCTAAGACATTGTACTGGTAGAGATACCTGGTTGCTATTTAAGGAAAGGTAGAGTCTGTGGAGTTAAACTGTAACCCTTGTCTGTTTCGTCTTAATATTCTCATGGACTACTTGGTTTAAGTCCCACTCACTAACTGTTGTGTTTGATTTTGACATGTGAACATTTCTCTTTCTTCCTTTTGAGCTGATATATATGTGTGTGTGTGTGTGTGTGTATATCAAAAATATATACATTATATAATATATATTCATATATATATATATATTTTTTTTTTTTTTAGGCAGTCTGTTTGTCCCCCTGGGTAGAGTACTGTGACATCAAAGCTGACAGCAACCTCAAACTCCTGAGCTCAGGTGATCCTCTTGCCTCAGACTCCTGAATAGCTGGAACTACTGGCACCTGCTACAATGCCCAGCTATTTTTTAGAGACAGGGTCTCACTCTTGCTCAGGCTGGTCTTGAACTCATGAGCTCAAGCAGTCCACCTGTCTCGGCCTCCCAGAGTACTAGGATTACAGGCGTAAGCCACTCCACCCAGCTCAAAAATCTTTTAGTTAGTAATTCAATTTGTAATAAGTATCATGGGGCATTCCAGCAAATGATGAATTATTTCAACCAGAATGGGATTTAAGTTTATATTCCCTTGAATAAAGAGTCAAAAAATAATCTGATTAGATGAAGGACCTGACCTATAACAAGCTAAAATTTCACCTTGATAAAAGATTATAGACATACTTATTTCTTACACTGACATGAACACTTATTTTTATTAAAATTATTTTAGGGCAGTGCCTGTGGCTCAGTGGATAGGGCGCCACCCTATACTGAGGGTGACGGGTTCAAACCCATCCCCAGCCAAACTGCAACAAAAAATAGCTGGGCATTCTGGCGGGCACCTATAGTCCCAGCTACTTGGGAGGCTGAGGCAAGAGAATCACCGGAGTCCAGGAGTTGGAGGTTGCTGTGAGCTGTGTAACGCCACAGCATTCTACCGAGGGCGATAAAGTGAGACTCTGTCTCTATAAAAAAAAAAATTCTTTTAAACATTGTGATATATTAAAAAATTTACCTAAATTTATTGGTCTGAGAATGGACTTAACACCTATTAAATCATGAAAGGTATTGAAATTTTGAGACATAATTGTTATGGTCATTGCCACTATTTCTGTTTATGATTATTCTATAGAAGCCATCATCTTTGTTAACTTAAAAAATTACTGTGTGTACGAAGAAATATGACTGCTCTGTAAATGGGAAATATCTGCAATGGAAATAAATTTCTTTTAAAATAAAGTAAAAAAATGTTTTAGATTTATATAGTTGTGACTCCAAAAATGATAAACTTGATTACTTACATTGCAAGTAACCAGCAGTAACTGTGTGTTGCATCAGAGTGTACCAGATGGCCTCTAAGTACCTTTGTGAAAAAATGTTTGCTAAAGGTGACAGAGTGTACCTACCCTGTTTCCCATATGCGGGTCACTGGTAACATAAGGTATTAGTTTCAGAAAATTGTTAAATCTAAGGTCAGGGAGTAATTCCAAAGCATTTTCATAAAGTACATATACCTTAGTTGATAATATTTTCCTTTCAGTTCCTACATGTTAAAATTAAAATTTTAGGCTTTTCTCTAAATAACATGCAGTATAGAATTTTGTGGGGTTTGTATAGTGTATGTTCCTGAAAGATAGATTGGATTTATATCTATCAGGCATGAGATACTGTGGGATTTTGATAACATTTTAATGTAAAGGCAACTAATCTTTTCCCTTCTATGAAATAATCAGTGAATTGTGCTAGAAAGCAAAAGCTGTACATTGTTTTTTATTTTACAATAAATATTTAACTGTGTTACAAAAGCTTGCAAACATATACAAAACTAGAAAAACAGAATCACAAATGCTTATGTACATATTACACAGTTTCAATAATTATCTTTCATGGTTTTTGTTGGGTTAATCTTGTTTCATCTGTATCTCCATATTCTGCTTGTTCTGTGAATCCTGTTTCTTTCCCCCAGCCTATTCCCTCCCCAGGTTAGTACTTATTAGTGATACATAAGTACATATTAGTGATACATTATATACCTCACTTCCATCAGGAGGTTTGTCTTTTCATAATAGTTTCAATATTTATGACAAGATGAAGTTCAATTTTTGGTTTCCCTTCATTTTAATTGAAGTTTAGAAAAGGTTTTCTTATAGAATTAGTCATATAAAAATCTCAAGCTACTCATACAGCCATTTTGCAATAAGCATGATTATATTACATAAATCAACATATTATAGAGATGAAACTTTCTTGAAAGAAGTAACATTTTTACTTTTTATTAAATGAAAAACTGTCGGTGTCTTTTGGGAAAAACTTTTTTAAATAGTACACATTGCTTAATGTATTTAATACTTTGGAATACCATACAGTGGTACTATATTAATTTTATAAATAATATTTCTAAATCAGTAGATTTGCCCTTTTGAAATGATTTTTAACAAGGTAACAGATTTTTAAAACAGATATTTAATTGAACATATACTTTCAGATCCTTAGAAATTCAGAAACATATTTTTAGTTGAACATACTATATTTCTAGGTCATAAGAAACTCTTATATTTGGTTAAAAAAATAGTATAATACATATAATTTATAATTGAAATTACAAATTTAAGTTTCAGGAAAAGTAAAAGTAATTATTTCTTCACCAGGATTTGTATATGTAGTTTGGGTTGTTATATTTTTTCTTTTTGTAATACATTTTTATTCTGCCCTATAGAATAACTTTTAGAATCATATTCTTACTAACTTTTTGTTCATGAAAATATCAATAAAAAATGACTTTTGGGAGGCACTGTAAGGATGAAAAAGAATAACTCTTAAGAAATCAAATGAGATTTTGTAGTTTCTAAGAAAAATAAATGATGGTGGCTGTGAATTCCTGTCTTTAAAAACTTGGTGTCTGGTAACTGTATTCTATAATCTATACACAGACTTTAGTGCTATAATTTTTTAAAATTAAGTACATGGTTTGCACACAATACTGTCCATTGGGAATGGTTAGGTATAGTAATCTCTAGTTGCATAAACATTATATTAATTATAAAATTGTTATTAAGTATCTAAAACTCAAAGTATGACTTGTTATTGGAGTATATTTATTCTCCCACTTATGCCTCTATTTGTTAATGTCTCTTAGTATTTATTGTTGAACTACAGAAAATCATTGTGGCTTTTGTTCAGTTTAAGAAAATCTGTTAGTAAGCATTATAATATATGAGTTAAAAATCTAAATGATTATTTTTACTTTATTTTTGAAAGACATTTTCTGAGAGTTGTTATTTTATTTGATTTTAAGTAGCTGCTTATAACAGTTGTAATTATAGGTTGATAGAACTTGCTCTAGTACTTTTTTACTGTTTTTTACTGTTTATTTCCTGAGAACTTTAATTGGTTGTATGGAAATGAACGTCTTTGTGTGAAGGAGTATGTCAGAGCATCTGAAGTTGACACCCACATGAATCTTAAGAAAATGGTGTTTTTTCCCTAGAGAAACTTTTTTGTAAGCTGATTTTGTTTTTATATTCTATTCTGTACAAGATTAGTTTGGCTTAGGGTAAAACATTTCAGGATATTTTAGAAAATCCTGGTATATGATTAGTCCTATGAAAATAATACTGATTCTGACATTTTGCTTTTTTATCAGTAGGCTGAGCAGTTAAATATCCATTTTTAAGATGTTATTTGAAAATGGCATGAAAGACTACTGGATTATTCAAAATGATACATTGTTTCACCCCCAAATTTTTGAAAATGTGGTAGCCATATATTTGAAATACCAAAATACTCTTAATTTGATATTCTTTTATGACTATATTAGTTAGGATTCTCCAGAGAAACAACCAATAAGTGATACACACACACACACACAAAATTTATTATAAGAAATTGGTTTACATGATTATAGAGGCTAACCAAATCCCAAGATCTGCATTTAGCAAACAGCAACCCTGGAGAGCTGGTGGTGTGTAGCTCCAGTCTGAATATAAGCAAGCTTGAGCCTGAAAAGGGTTTATATTCTGGAGTCTGAAAGCAGAAAGAACTGATGTCCTAGCTCAAGGCAGTCAGGCAGAAGGAGTTCCCTCTTCCTTTCTGGAGGTCAGCCTTTTTCTTCTTTTCAGGCCTTCAACTGATTGAATGGCCCACCCACGTTAGGGAGGGCAATCCACTTTACCCAGTGTAGGGATACAAAAGTTAATCTCATCCAGAAACACCCTCCCAGACACACCCAGAATAATGCTTGAACAACTTTCTGGCCACCTTTTGGCCCAGTCAAGTTGACATATAAAATTAACCATTACATTGACCTTTAGTGATGGGAAGTAATTAATCTTTTGATAGCAATTTTTGAATACTAAAGCATATAAAAAAGGAAAATTATACATTAGGCATAATATACAATAGTTAATTTTCATTATAAATTGTTTAAACTTTATACTTCTGAACTCTGAGACTATTGTAAATAGTCCCTAACTGAACTGAGAAATGTGATTTTAAGAAACATTTAATTCTCAAAAACTCATGCATTTCGAACTTCTCAATTTCAAAAAGTTCTTGCTGTATATATATGTTTATTTTGAACATTTACTCTACTTAAATCTAGCAAGCAAGCAAGCATGGAAGCAGACACCCATAACAAAGTTTAATTATAGAAGGTTAGTCAGGCAATAATTTTTTTCAGTTTCAAGGTTGTTAGAAATAGCACTTCTTTTTGAATCATTCAGTTGTAATGTGACTTCTTTCAAGGTTTTCTTTGAAATTTCAAGGTAATTTTAAGTATTTAATTATTAAAAGTAATGTATATGTAAAGAGCAAATTATACATATAGATACAAAGTGAAATGTAAGTGTTTATTTACTTCACCCCAACTCTTCAGACTAACCCCTGGTAATAGTTTCCTATCTTATCTTTCTAGAAAAAAAATACTGTGGCTAAGCATATATATGTGTATAAGTTACTTTTGTTTCCTGTTTTTTAATTTATCCATGTTTTAAGCCTGCATTGTTTTGACCAAGGATATACTTGGATTAGAAATCTATTTCTCTTATTCACCATTTTATATCTAACTCCTAGAACAGTGTCTGGTTCCTAGTACATAGGAGCTTAACAAATACTTGTTGAAAGAATCTCCTACAGATAATACATATAGATCTTTTGCATTTGTAGTATAAACTGTATGGATTTGCTATATGGTTGAACCTTTCACGTTTTATTTTTACCAGTTCTCCATTGATGAACATTTATCTTCTAGTTTGCTGCTAGTCATCTGTCTCTCCATCTGTCCATCCACCTGTCTGTTTGTCAAATATACACTGAGTACTTCTTTTAAGCCACATATTCTAAGGATAAAAGGATGAAGGAGAAAATCAGGGCCCTGTTTACATGTAACTTTTCTATGTATCATTTTCTGAGATACATCAAAAACAATGAAATAAAACCTAAACAAACCAGTTTCATGAAGGCAGTAACCTAGGAAGTATGATGAGAGGAGAATTTCTACTTTAGATAGGACATCCAAGCAAAACCTTTTTTGAAGAGATAACTTTTGAGCAAGACCTGAGTGATGAGGAAAATAGCTTAGTAATCTGGAGAAGAGATTTCTAGGCAGAAGGAATAGCAAGTATAAAAGCCCTGAGTTTAGAATAAGCTTGGTGTGTTTGAGAAACAGAAAGAAGTCTGGTGTGATTAGAGCGTAAGTATTTGATCTTAGAAATACATAGTGCTTCAATGAGTATCTTTGTACATAAAGAATGTTTTACATACTTTCATAAATATTTTTAGTACTAAAATTGGGGAGGTCAAATAGTATATGTTTTTAAAATTTTGTTAGCGATGGGACAGGGTCACTTTTAGCCTTTACTTTTTCTCCCTGAACCTCCTCTTACTTTCCCTACCTCTGAGGAGCTTGGTTATCCAGAGCTTGGTAGGAAGTGAGCACGTTGGGTAAAAATTGTTCTTTAGGGAAAGAATATGCCAGGGACTGTGAATGTTTGAGGGACGTTGGTTTAATGAGGTGAAAATCCTCATTACAGTATGGATATCCTTAAGTGGCTTATATTGTATATGTTGTGTTATGTGATAAAATATTTGGCTTTCTGAAATACAGTGCTCTCCTTTGGCAATTTAATGAAACTTTCAATGCAGAAATTATCAACATTTCTCAATTTAGTAAATAAAAAATTCATGGTTTTTTCTAGAGTTATAGTTGAATAAAATGCAGTATTTTAAATGATTTCTAGTTTGATACTTGGATTCAATTTATACAAATTTGTGATTAAACTAAGAGGGTATGAAAAATATGCCATCAACCAAAGTCAGTCAAAAACCTTTGTTAGAATGAAGCTTTTGTAAAGAAAGGAAGGAAAGGCATCTTCTATTTAAAATGTGTTTTAAGCCGTCCTGGGTGCTTTTACATTAGGGAATTAAATACCATTTTTAAATGCTTCTCTATCAAAAAGGCATTATTTAATTTTAAAGGGTAAATGTCAGAATTGCTTACAATTTTTTTAGGCAGATTAGAAATTTTAGACTGGTCAAAGAACAATTTTTATTTTACAAAGTCTTAATGCTGAATAAACAGGCGAGTCATGTCACATTTGAGAGCGTAGAAATGTTTAATTATTTTCCTTCTACATTTTTTTAGATGTGCGAATGTAGGAAACTTTGTCAGATATGGGATTCCCATGTGCCTAGAGAGAAAGGGGTATGTATTTAGCTTAATTATTTTTCATTTATCTTAAAACTATACTGAAAATTTCTCAGAATTAAAGATAACTTTGGAGATATCATAGATGTCTGGATTGTAGTAAAAAAAATAAAAAATAAAATAACTTGGAGGCATAAGATTATAGGAAGCTGTGATTGAGATTTTAATTTAGCAGATGCTAGTATGGTATGTTCTATTGGTTATGTTAGAATTTTTTAGCATAGGTAATTTTTTTCCAGCTTAATTTATAAGCAAACTTTAGTTGGAAATTGATTTTAATTTGCTTTTTGAACCTAATGCAGATTAGTAATGATAAAGCATTAATATATGTTTTTTTTCTGTAATTTAGTGAGTTACCATTTTTATTAAGAAATTCAACCTTATTTGATTGTCTACTGAAAAACAGTCCCACTACTTTTAATGTGAACATATAATTTTCGACAGAAAACGAGTTCTTAATATTAAATCTTTAAGGTAAGGGCAGGAATTAGTATTTTATTAGTCTTGATCCTTTGTCTTAAAAAGAATAGAAGTATAAAATACGTTGCATGTTTACAAAAATTTTCTATTCCCATTATGTGTAGATATGGAAGTTCTAATTGTTTGAATCATTAAACCATCTAATTTTTTCTTAATAATATGCAAATGTGCCACTAAATCTGTTTTTTAAGATTTTTCCAGTTTAATGTCTGAATCCAAATTCATAAAGAGTTGGAAAAATGAGATGTCTGAGCTATAGGATTCACAGGGATTTCATATGAAGCCTATTTAATCAGGATAACACTGTTATTAATATTCATAATGTCAGCTGGAACACAAATGATAGTCTATGGGGCCTAAAAATTTTACTTGGTGAATTTATTAAAAGTAGCTTAAAAAATTAATGGAATTTAAGTAAAGTTGGTGAATATGAAAATCTTGTGTTAGCAGAAAAAAAAATCTCTTAGAACTTTCCTTTAAGACCATTTTGCATTGATGTCTTTTGACAGATTTCATTGGTACTTAAAGAAGAAAGATGCATGAATGGTCATTTAAGAGGATTTAAACACATTGGCACATTAATTTTTACATGAATAATAAGTACTTTCCAAAAGCAATTAACTTACAGTGTACAAGATATGAATTGAAAAATAAGACTGTGACATCAAGGGCAAAGCAAATGTGCTATACATTTTAAACTTAGTGACAAGACATTTTAATATTTTGACTTACTTTTATAATTTGTATTTGGTTATTTGAAAGCAAATTAGAAGGTCATTAATTTAATGTTCTCCTTCCCCTATAGTATTAGTGTGAAGCTTTCTCTTTTGCAAGTGCCATCTGCATTTATTGGAGGAGTAAACTTTTTTTTTTTTTTTTTTTTTGCTAATGCAGTATTTTATTAGAGAAGACATTCAATTATGCAGAAAGGCAAAGTGATGATACTGATTGGATTCAGTGCTGCAAGCACATGCTTTTAACACAGTCTTTTTTATTATAGCACTATTTAAAAGTATGATAAATGAGCTCCTGAAAGTTTAGTATGAAAAATTAGGGACTGTCCAAGTAAGCATTATTTGGTTTCACTAGAAATATAGGAATTACCTGGTGTGTTTTAGGACTCAGAGCTTCATTGGAAAAAGAATTATCTGGTGTCTATAAATTATATTATATAATCTATACATGTAGGTTTTGGTATAAGGAATGAAATCAAATTGATATTGGGTATTATTTTGTCTAGTAGCTTTCTAAAAGTTAAAGTTTATTGTGGTTTTCTTTTTGTTTTGGGGTCTGAGATATTCACTTATATGCCCAGGAGAGGGCAGCATATTACTACATCAGGCTCATAAAAGAATTTGCCCTGCTTAGACTGTCAATGTTTCTTGTAATTACTCCCAGTATATTTGTTGCTTGCTTATGAATTAACTTGCATTTATGGAACTAAATCATTCCAATCATTTAATTACACCTGAGGAGCTGAACTATAATTGCTTGCTTCCAACTAGGATCTGATATGGCTTGAGCAGTATTAATTTGGTGTTTACTTTTCTGAGTGCTAAAAGCATTAAAATGATTGTGCAATGGGATTACATTTTACTAATTGCTGGCATTCATTAGCTGGGTAAATGATGAGGAAGAGTGACTGTATATTGCAGAGGGATAAAATTATGGTTTTAAATAGTATATTACTAAGCACATTAAGGCCTGTAAGACATGTTTTAAAATACTCCAGAGGTTATTAAAGACTGTATTTTCTACATGTCTTGCTATATGAATCTCTTATTAAAATACTGCAATTATTATTAACCTTTTTGGGCAATATGTAGGGAAATGGCTTCATTGACTGGAACATATTTCTTCAATATTAATAACTTCCTATATTTTCAGCTAATCCAAAAGTAAATGAGAAATTTAGAAAAAGATTGCCAACTCCAGATCAACATATTTAGAGAAAATTGGAAAAGGAGAAGCTTACTATAGCTTTATTTGAGGACTTTTTAAGGAACGCAGGTTCTAGCTGAGGTAAATCAAATTTTATTCACCTTAAAAGCATGCAAAAACATACTTGAATAGTTTTTTCATGTTTACTATGAAAACAAATACAACAGAGAAATACCAATAATTCTTTTTAAAATTAATTTTTTTTTCTTTTCAGACCTAGCTCAACCAGAGAGAAATATCATAATTCTACGTTAATGATAGTTTTTATATTTTTTATAAAATAATTAGAATGGCATTTTTAAATGACTTTTACAAGTATGGAATATTTTATATGAATATATATAGTAAATTAAAATTAATAAATTAGAAATTTTTTGTGTAAAATTTAGGGCAAATATAGTAAAAACTTTATTTTTAAAAAAAGTTTCAAATTATACTTGGAGAAAATTTAACTTAAATAAATAAATTAAATGGTTCTCTAACCAAAGGAGCAAGAATGTCTAAAAACTTAACCTGAACTGTATTTACTAAAAATACGAGAGTGAAAAAAGAATCTTTTTCAGAGAAAAAGATTAAATTTTGCCCTGTTGAAATATATAGTTAATTGTCCTATTATAAATGTTTTAGAAAACCATTTATCCTGTAAATTCTTTGTTAAACAAAGTAAAGTTTAGGTGTGTTCTGATATATTGTTTTAAGTTTATTTATCTAGAGTTGGCTTTATTTTAGCTTCAAATCTTGGAGCAAAAACAAGAGACATTGCCAGAGCAAACAAGAACAGGAGTACAAATGGAGAACTGGTCAAAAGGTAAGGACTTTTAAGGTATTAATACCAAGCCCTAGATGTTGTGCTAGTTCAAGGCACTGAACGAAATGTTTGTTCTAACCAGTGTATTAGAGGCAAATGTGCACACGTACACACACAGGGGAGACACAAACAGACCTACAGTTTACAAAAGAAACGCAAGGAATGACATACAGGGAAAGAGACATACACACAGAGAGAAAGGGACATACCCGTGCTTACAGATAGAGAGACATTGAGAGAGGAAGAGGAAAAAAGACACAGGGAAAGGAAGGAAACACACCTGCAAAGAAAAAGACAGAGAGGAGGCTGAAAGAAGACGAGGAGAGAGATTGGCACAGAGGCACTCAGAGAGAGGAACATACAGAGAAAGAGACACAGAAAGGAAGATACTTAAAGAAGGAGACTCACAGACACAGGCACATACATGGAAGCACTTAGGAGACACAGAGATTCAGAGAAAGAGATATACTTGGATAAGAGAGAGAAAGTGAGAAAAAGAGTTATATAGAGAAAGAGACGGGAAAGAAAGAAACACACCCAGAGGATAGAGAAACAGGCATATGCACAGTTACAGAGACAAGAGACACACACAGTGAAAGAGACAGAAGGTACATACACACAGAGAGATGCCAGAGTGAGAAAGAAAAAGACAGCAGAGAAGTAGGCACACACGGAGTAATGGGGGAGAGGAGAGAGAATGGGAGAAAGACAGACACATAAGTGGAGACCAGGGGGAAAGACACAGATGAGAAGAGACACACATAAGAGAAAAAGACTGAGGTATATATAACAATAGAGACACATGCACACCTTGAGACACACCCAGACAAAGACCGTCAGAGCTATAGAGAAAGATATGCAGAGATGTGCAGATGGAGACAGAGAAAGGCACGCTGGGACAGAGACAGAGTCAGAGTAGGAGACCCAGGGAGAGAGAAGAGCACATTCACAGATAATGCACAGGCCGAGGGCACAGCCTGAGAGGCAGAAGACAGTCAGATAGAAACACAGTTTGAAAGAGAATCTGAAGACAGAAACAGACTGAGAGACAGCCTGAAAAAAGAGTTAGGTGGATGGATGGATAGGTGAAGCAGCAAACATGCAGGAGGGAGAGAGGGAGATTTAAGATCCATTACAGTACAGTGTCGAAAATTTAGAATCCTTGGGAAATGAAACATTCTGGTATAATATTACAAATAATTGAATACTTAGACCTTTATGAATCACTTTTTAAATTTCCTCCCAGTTTTGTAACTTAAAAAATAGGATTGTTACCAAAACAATTATCTCCCCCTTTTTTGGTTCTCCTTTCCCAACAGGACTCCTTTTTGCCATATATGTACCATGGTCTTACCTCATTTAGAAGGTAAAGGCCATTTTGAGGAACTGAATTTGTTGTTCTGAATTTGTTGAACTGAATAAGTTAATAATTGCACATCTTTTGAGATATAGAAATATGCTATTTTCTGAATACCCTTTTCTGACTTCTGCATTCATTTTTTATTTCCATACTGCTATAAATTTTCTTATTGTTTGTGCCTACCATTAGTACTTTCTCTTCTTACTTGTGACTTTAGGTTGCTTGCTATGATTTAGGCTCCACTTAACTGATTGAATTGTGTATAAAGCTGTAATACATAATATCTGAGGAAGGTGGTTAAGGGTTTTCAATGCAAAGTTAATACTTTTAGTGCATGAACTATGGTGACACTTCAAGTAGTATTAGTATAGACTTGGCGCCTGTAGCACAGTGATTACAGCACCAGCCACATTCACCGAAGCTGGAGGGTTTGAGCCCGGCCTGGGTCAGCTAAACAACAATGACAACTGCAGCAACAACAACAACAAAAAAATAGCTGGGTGTTGTGGTGGACCCCTGTAGTCTCATCTCCTTGGGAGGCTGAGGAGAAAGAATCAATTAAGCCCAAGAGTTTGAGGATGCTGTGAGGTGTGATGTTACAGCACTCTATTGAGGGCAACATAGTGAGATTCTGTCTCAAAAAGAAAAAAAAAAAAAAAAAAAAAAATGCATTGGTTGGTATAAAGTTGGGAATTGATTTGGTTTTATGTAGCTACATTTTTACTTAAGTAAGTGAAACTAACATTCTTTTAATGAAGCATTTTATTGAATTTATGTCAAAAAATAAGAAAAAGGAAGCAAATTAATGATGCACCTGTTGTTTATGTCCCTATTCACAGATCATATTACTCTGAAAGTCATATTGTTCAAGTTGGAGACCAAAGGCTCTTTAATGAGGCAAAGAATTATTTTTAATATAGCTAAAGAGATAGACCTTGTGGAGGATCAAATCCAGGAAAGATGTCAAGGAAAGAGCTACTGAAACTCTGGTGTACTTAAGAAATGAAAGGTTTTAGAGTTGAAGAGATG
>CAUYPK010162856.1:0-29421 GCA_963574355.1 Loris lydekkerianus | reverse complement strand
GCAGCCACTTGCCAGGTTTCCACTGTTTTTGTCTTCCTCCTGGGGTCCAAAAGTCCCTTTCTGGCTCTCTGTATCCTCAAAGGGATGATCGTAGGCAGATCCCACCGGCCAGAGATGTCTGGAGTCTTGTCTCCCCAGATTCGCCAAGCCCAGTTACAGGGAAGCTGTTACTCAGCCGCCATCTTTAATCCCTCCGAAATATTTGAATCTTTTTGATTTGACATGATATCACACAGAAATGCTGCATTCTTATAGAAATTTTTCAACAATTCACACTGCTGATTCTGTCCCTCATAAAATTTAATTATTTATTCTCACAGAGATAAAATTTTGGCTAACACCTGTCCCTATGATAGTCAATGCACTACCTCATTGTTCAACTTTAGCATGTTATGAAATTACCATGCTGTGTTGCATTTGCACAAATATAGTTAACAATACTTATAACTTGTTGCAATGTATCACCTAAGATAATAGCTTTAGCACAGAGATTTTGCTGATGCAAGATACAGTGAGAAGAAATAAGAGCATCTGGACTTGTTAATATTTTTATTAATCTGTGCAAGAATCCCTTCGTGTTTTCCTGTCAGTGAAGCAACCTCGGTATATACACTCACTACATTTACCAAATTCAGTCCAATTTCATCACATTTATCTTGGAAGTTGTTGAAAATATCTACTCCCTGTGTTCTGTTTGCAGGAGTGCCCAAAGCACTTTGTAGTGAAGAAAATCTTCTGTTTTCCTAATGGAATATAAAACCTGCACCAAGTCAGTATCAGTAGATTCATCCAAAGCAATTGAATAATACGCATTTTCCTTTTGAAGTATTGCATTAAGTTGGTCAGTTAAGTTGAAGCCGAATTCATTTTGCCCATCAGTTATACTTCTCCTTGAAAGGGGCAGTTGCTTACACTTTGAAATGTCAATGGGGTCTTAGCATCCAACAACTGTGACGATGCTTTATTTCATGATTTCTGCATCACTGAATGGCTTCCTTCCTCCCCCCAAGTATACAAGCTACTTAATGAGTTGCTTCAGTGGCATCATTTCCAGATCTTATTGCCACTTGACAGAACTGTCTTTGCTTTTGCTTTTCATTTTTTAATTTCTGAAATACAACCTTTCCTACTTCTCCCTCTCATTTGAAATATTTGTGGTCCTTATCAGTATTAAAATGCTGATGAGTATTGAATTTCTTTAATGTTGATATAGCAGCATCACAAAGCAAGCACATAAATCATCTTATCTTTAGCAGAAATGAGATAGTATTGCAATTCCCAATCCTCATTTTAAAAATCTGTTTTCTACCACAGTGGTTACAGCACTGGCCACCCAGGCTAGTGGGTTCGAACCCGGCCCAGGCCAGCTGGACAACAATGACAACTGCAGTAACGACAACAAAAAAAAAAAATGGCCGGGTGTTGTGGCGGGTACCTGTGGTCCCAGCTGCTTGAGAGGCTGAGGCAGGAGAATCACTTGAGCCCAAGAGTTTGAGGTTGCTGTGAGCTGTGACACCACAGTACTCTACTGAGGACAACATAGTAAGACTGTCTCAAAAAAAAAAATCTATTTTCTTTTCTTCAGCATTCCCTTGGTCTTCTTGGACATGATGGGCTGTTATGCCGACAGAATTAAAAATTATTATTTAGCTGTTCAGCTATTCACGAATTTCACTTCAAACAGAAGCACATGCACCACTGTCAAAAGCTGGTGTCCTCAAGCCCTATAAACTGTCACAAACCAGTCTGGTGCTGTAGTGGCCGAAAGTCAAGCCAGGGAAGTTAGAAATAAATCATGAGTGTAGCAGTTGTTAATTTAGACACCATGCCTTACTAATGTTCTAATTGTGCCAGTCAATCTGCGAAGATTATTTCATTAAAACTTACTTTATTCTTTAGTATTTTAAATGTTTATTTTAAAAATAGACAAAAACATATTAATAAAAATAAAAGGATTTGTTCTGTAAAATGTGGATTCAGTCAAAAGGCCATGCTTTATTTTTTAGTCAAAAGGACCTAGAAGGCCACAGTTTCCCCATCCTTGTTTTACATTTTCTACCTCATGCCTGGAATCATCCATTTCTTTAAGAAGCTCTAAATGGGAAATGGTATTTCAAGACCACATCTGGTCCAGGCATGGTGGCTCACCCCTGTAATCTCAGCATTTTGGGAAGCAGAAGGATGGCTTGAGGCCAAGAAACCCTGTTTCCACAAAAAAAATTTAAAAAGTAGCAGGATATAGGGGCAAGTGGCTGTGGTTCTAGCTACTCAGGAGGCTGAGGCAGGAGAGTCACTTGAGCCCAGGAGTTTGAGATTGCAGTGAGCTATGATCTCACCGCTGCACTATAACCTGGGCAACAGAGCCAGATCCCATCTCTTTAAAAAAAATAAAAGGCCAGGCATGGTAGCTCACACCTGTAATCATAGCACTCTGGGAGGCTGAGGTGGGCGCATTGCTTGAGCTCCAGAGTTTGAGACCAGCCTGAGCAAGAGTGAGACCTGTCTCTAAAAATAGCCAGGCAACTGTAGTCCCAGCTACTTGGGAGGCTGAGGCAAGAGGATTGCTTGAGCCCAAGAGCTTGAGGTTGCTGTGAGCTATGATGATGCCATGGCATTCTACCGAGGGCAACAGAGTGAGACTCTGTCTCAAAAAAAAAAAGACCGCATCTTCATTGTTACTGGGTTGGTCATTTTTTTCAGGCCCTATCAGTCAACAGAGCTAAGAAGATATGGTAGAACCTCCATAGGTGACCGCCTCTGTCCATTGACCACCTCCTTAAGCTGATCTAATTTTCATAGAGAGGCACCACTTGTATATCAGTACAGTAGGCCTAGTTCCTTATGCTGACCACCTCCACATGTTGGCCAGTTTCTTATAGTTCCTTTGGTGGTCACTTTACAGAGGTTCTGTATAATAAGCATACAAACATATATAAGTATATGTGTATTTCTAGGAATATATACAACATGCAATATATATGCAATGTACATATATATAAAACATATATGTATATGTACTTTTTTTTTTTTTTGTAGTTTTTGGCCAGGGCCAGGTTTGAACCCACCACCTCTAGTATATGGGGCCGGCGCCCCACTCCTTGATACATTTTTTTTTTTTTTTTGAGACAGTCTCACTCTGTTGCCCTGGGTAGAGTTCTATGGGAGCATATCTTACAGCAACCTCAAACTCTTGAGCTTGAGCAATCCTCTTGCATCAGCCTCCCAAGTAGCTGGGACTACAGGCACCTGCCACAATACCTGCTAGTTTTTCTGTTTTGAGTAAAGACGAGGTCTTATTCTTGCTCAAGGTGGTCTCCAAATCCTGAGTTCAGGTGATCCACCAGCCCTGGCCTCCCGGAGTGCTAGGATTATGGTCATGAGCGGCTGTGCCTGGCCTGCATATGTACATTTTTAAAGATAAAGGTACCTCTTAGTTCATCCTAATACTACCTGTACTTTAAATCCAGTGTTTTTACTTAAGCTCTTCTATATGATAGAATGAGAATATCCCATAATTATTTATTTGCTTTATCCCACATGACATGTGTAGCAATGTCAGAATAGCAACACTATGACTGTCACCACCACCAGCGTATATGGTCTCCCTTTTCCCCTTCTTTTTATACTAATCTAGACCATTCTGCCTTTCCTAAAGAAAAATCTGCTGATGTCAACATCTGTGCTGAACAATGTGACTCTCTTGAATCAGGCAACCAATAAACTTGAGAGGAGCGTCCTATAGAGAAGTTCACACCACTGACGATATTCCAGCGGCTGTCGCAGCGCATGTGATTTTGGAGGATTATGACCTATGGACAGAAAACAGTTCCTTTGAGAGTTTCCAAGACCAAACTGACGAAGCGCCACCAGCTAAACCTTTAAACATTCTTGACAAGAACTAAGCTTTGAATGGTCTTTACTGACAACTAGTATTGATGGTCTCTATAAATGTGAGCTTTGTCATTTCTACAGCAAATATTTTCTGATTTAAAACAGCATGTGATCCTGAGGCATTAACATACTGATTAATGTCAAGTATGCAAGGGAATTTTCTCTATCAACAGGCTTCAGATAGAACATGCCAAACTACATGGAGAGGATTCTGCAGGTGTAGCGATTTACTGTTGTATTAGAGTAATTTTCGATGACCTTGGCTGCACATTGCAGTCACCCACATCTGTTGGTGTGAGCAGCGTGACGTACAGTTCTTCTCGAGCAGTGAACTCTACCCACAGTACCCGAAGCACAGCTGTGATGAGCAGAACTCGTGTCAGTTCTGTGAACGTGAAACAAATGATCCAGAAGACTTGCCATGTGGTAAATGAACATGCATGTAAATTATGTAATGATAACAACATAAGAGTAAGTGATGAGTTTAACAATAAACTCATTTATTGTTTATTGTTATATGTACATTTTTAAAGATAAAGGTACCTCTTAGTTCATCCTAATACTACCTGTACTTTAAATCCAGTGTTTTTACTTAAGCTCTTCTATATGATAGAATGAGAATATCTCATTTTATCATATAGAAGATAGAATGGCCAATACAGCCTCTTATGCACAAATACTTTGACAAATGTAAATGCTTTCTTGTATATCAAGTATGTGGTTTTCAGAGTAGATTTCATACAAATATTAACAGGCTTGTAGCTATTGAACACACTAGAATTTGTCCTTATGCTTATGACTAGTGTGCTAGAATATTGCAAGCATCGAAATTCACGTTCATCTGAAGGGACTTATGTCAGTATTGCAAATACTCAACAGGACAGATTGAAGATTTTTGTTGTTGTTGTTTAACAGGCCTGGGCAGGTTCGAACCCACCACCCTTGGTGCACAGGGATGGCACTCTAACCACTGAGCTATGGGTGCCTCGCTCCCTCCCCTGCCCCCCTCCAAATTGAAGATCTTAAAAGTCATCTAGATTTCAAGTATTTGGCTGATGTAGCTCATGCATGTAGTGACTGCTTGATGCTGTTTGGAAATGAAAGAGAATGAATAAGTTATCTTCTAATCTATGAGGTAACTTGATTATTCTTTTTATTTTAATGTATAGAATGTTGATGTAAAGTAATTCAACTTTTTCTGGAGATGTTAAAATGAATGCTTTTAAATATGACTTACACACTTTTTTGTTGTCTTATGTTCTTGGCATTGCTGTGTTTTTCAGTATATAATCATAACTTAAATGTGGTATTTTCCACTGCATGGTAGTTCATAGGTTTAACCGTGCTGGCTGATTGTCATCCTGCTTCTTATATATGCTCCAATTTCATGAACTGAAAAACGAATATAGTGAAGAAAGGAACTACAGTTTTCCTTCCTTGACTATAGAGGCTATTAACTTTCCTTTTTTAAACTCAAGACAAGCTTAGTTTTTCATGCAGAAAGTCGTTAAATTATTGCACTGCCAGAATTAAAAGGCAACACGATATACAATTAAGTCCCAACTGACACTCTTTTTGCATTCCTTTAGGGAATCAGCCAATTCTCTGAGTGATTTTTATTTTTATTTTTATTTTTGTACAATGTTCCTTCTTCTACGTATCAAAGCTCATATTGAATGAGTTCTAGGTCGCAAAAGAGGATTTATTTTTTACACCTGTCTTTGACCGCAAGTTAAACAAAAACAAACACAAGTGCTGTTTGTGACTCTTTTAATAACACAAGGAGATCAGCATTACCGTAGGAAGAAAAGATTTGGTTTTCTTGGCAGCTTGTTTTTGGATTTTTTTTCAACGCACTTATCTATGTGTTAAAGAATTTGAGATGGGGGGTAGGAGGAACTAGTAAGGGGTTACAATTTAAAAATGCAGCTATTTCATTTTAATAGAAGATAATAGGCCAGGCTCAGTGGCTCACACCTGTAATCTTAGCACTCTGGGAAGCCCAGGTAGGCAGATCGCTTGAGGTAAGGAGTTCCAGACCATCCTGAGCAAGAAGGAGACCCCGTCTCTAAAAAAAATAGCTGGGCATTGTAGCAGGTGCCTGTAGTCTCGGCTACCTGGGAGGTTGAGGGAAGGGGATCTCTTTTGCCCAAGAGTTTGAGGTTGCTATGAGCTATGACACCATGGCACTCTACCAAGGGTGACAAAGTGAGACTGTCACAAGAGATAATAAATAAATAAATACATACATACATAAATAAAAGATAATCTGTGTTTTTTATATTTGAAAGTCAGTTTTGCTAGATATAAAATCTTTGGGTTAAATTTTTTTCTCTTGAATATCTTAAATATATTACTCAATTTTCTTATAGCACAAGGGATTGCTATTAAAGTCTGACATAATCTCATTTTATTTCTCTTATGAGCCACTTGCTGTTTTTGCATAGATGCTCAAAAGATGGTTTTTCTTACTGCAAGTCTAGTTAATTAATGAAAATGTTTCTCTGTATTGGTTGTTCAGGACAAATGTTTTTAGGCACGTGGTATGTATTTACTTTCAAAGATGTTTTTTCTTTAAATTCAGAAACTTAAAAAAAATTTTTGTTATCTCTTAATTTTATAAGATATATGTATATGTACCTTGATTTTTAATGTCTTGATTTTTTTTTTTTAGATAAAGTCTCACTATGTCACCCTCATTAGAGTGTGCTGCCATCACAGCTCACAGCAACCTCAAACTCTTGGGCTTAAGTGATTCTCTTGCCTCAGCCTCTCAAGTAGCTGGGACTACAGGTGCCCACCACAGTGCCCAGCTATTTTTTTGTTGCAGTTGTCATTGTTTGGCAGCCTCAGGCTGGGTTCGAACCCACCAGCCTCAGTGTATGTGGCCAGTGTCCTAAGCACTGAGTTACAGGTGCCAAGCCTATGGTTTCACCTTTATATTTATTCTGTTCACTTGCTTTAGTTCTCTACTTCAGACACTTCCATATTCTGTTTTGCCTCTTCTTTGTCTGTGGTATTTGTCATTTTCATTCAAATCATTTTGTTCTTTTCTGTGATTTTTTCACAGTGTAAAAATTTGTCCTCGCTTATTTCCCTTGGTATTTTTTATTGTGTTTATTTGTTCTTGTGTTTCTTCTAATTTAGTTTTCTTTTATTTCTGATTATTTACTCATTTCAGAGTTTTTCTGATAGCATTTTCTGTGGTTCTTTCATGTCTTGCATCATTTTCTTAATGATTTTTAGTTGGTTTCAAAAATAATAGATTGGTTTGGCTCCTGTAGTTCAGCAGTTAGGGAGCCAGCCACATACACCTGGGGCTGGTGGTTTGAACTTGGCCCAGGCCAGGCAAACAACAATGACAATTTAAAAAAAAAAAAAATAGCTGGGCATTGTGGTGGGTGCCTGTAGTCCCAGCTACTTGAGAGGCTGAGGCAGTTGCTGTGAGTTGTGATGCCACGACACTCTACTGAGGGCAACAAAGTGACATTCTGTCTTAATTTAAAAGTAATAATAATAGGTTATAATTTATATGATGAATCTAAAATAGTCAAACTCATAGAAGCAGAGAATGGAATGATGGGTGCCAGGGACTTGGGAGAGAGAACAGGGAGGTATTAGTCAAAGGATACAAAGTTTCAATTATTCAAGATAAGTAAGTCTTAGAGATGCATGTGCAGCCATAGATGTATATGTAACCAGATACATCTCTAGGACTTACTTACCTTGAATAATTTAATATCAAGGTACACATATATACGTATATCTTAACATAAAATTAAGAGATGTATAACAAAAAATATTTGTGGGTCATTACAAAAGTTTTGGGGTACACAAAAATCAAGAAACGTTAAATCCGCACGAAGGAAAACAAATGAAGTCCTCCCAGCAACACCGATAAGCTAAGCAAGCTGAAACTTACACAGGTGAATCAGAAAGAACTCAGTCAACTGTGTTTCTTGGAAGTGAAGTAATGGACCATAGCACAATCTGTCTCAAGACTTTCATAGTAACTCACGTACTATATAGCATAGTGCTTAGAGTTACCAACACTGTACTGTACACTTTAAAATTTGCTAAGAGGGTAGATCTTACGTTTATTGTTCTTATCACAAAAATAATAATAAAGCAAGAGTGTGGGAGGGAACTTTTAGAAGTGATGGAGAGTTTTAGGGCCTAGATTGTGCGGATGATTTCACAGATATGTATTTATCTTTAAATTCATCCAGTTATACAACTTTTTGCATGTTAATCATATGTCAATCAAGTGGTTTAAAATAAAATTTTAAAAAAGGTAGATTATGGGCTGTTTTTTTTTCAGGGAAATTTTCTGATAACAGATTATAGTTTTGAGCTGTATGCAGGATAAAGTTCATTGCACACGAATTTTATGGCCTGTATTTCTCGTGTCCTATCATTATCTTGTAGGGATGCTATTTTGCTCTTTATTTATTATTATTTTAATTAATAACTTTTTATGACAGCCCTGTCATACTGTCATACCCATTCTACTTTCTATCTTCAAGAATGTGCCTATTTTAGGCACCTTATATAGTTATAAGTGGAATAATACAATATTTGTCCATCTCTGTCAAGCTTTTTTCACTAAGTGTAATATTTTCAATGTTAATCCATGTTGTATCAGTATCAGAATTTTGTGCCTTAGGCCCTGGTGAAATGGCTCACACCTGTAATCCCAGCACTCTGGGAGGCTGAAGCAGGTAGATCACCTGAGCGCAGGAGTTCGAGACATAAAGCAAGACTCTGTCTCTACTAAAAAATAGCCAGGTGTTGTGGTGAGAGCCTGTAGTCCCTTGTACTTGGGAGGCTGAGATAAGAGGACTGCTTAAGCCCAAGAGTTTGATGTTGCTGTGAGCTATAGATGCTACAGCACTTTACGGAGGACGACAGAGTGAGAGTCTATCTTAAAAGGAAAAAGAAAAGTATTTTATGCCTTTTTAAAGCCTTTAAATGATATTCCATCGTATGTATATACCAAATTTTGTTTATCCATTTATCTGTTGATGGAAACTTGGCTTATTTCTACCTTTTGGCTATTGTAAATAATGTTGGTATGAACATTGGCATACAAGTTTCTGAGTTGCTGCTTTAAATTCTTTTGAAATTGGCTCTTTAATCCTGTCTTTGATTAGGAGTGGAATTGCTAGATCATCTGGTATGTCCATGTTTAACTTTTTGAGGAACTGACAAACTGTTTTCCATAGCAGCCACACCATTTCTTATTGCTACCAGCAATGCACAATGTGGTTCCAATTTCTCCACATTCTTGTCAACACTTGCTATTTTCTGATTTTTACTTTGTTGGTTGACTAATTTTTAATACACACATAGTAGCTGTCCTAATGGGTGCTAGGTTTGTGGTTTTAGTTTTGATTTGTGTATCACTATTGATTAATGATATTGAGCATCTCTTCATGTGCATATTGGCCATATGTATATCTTTTTGGAAGAAGTGTCTGTTCAAGTCCCTCGCCCTATTTTATTCTATTCTATTCTATTCTGTTCTGTTCTGTTCTATTCTATTCTATTCTATTCTATTCTATTCTATTCTATTCTATTCTATTCTATTCTATTCTGAGACAGAGTCTTGCTCTTTCACCCTGGCTAGAGTGCAGTGGTATTATCATAGCTTGCTGCAACGTCAAACTCCTGGGCTCAAGTGGTCCTCCTGCTTCAGCCTCCCAAGTAGGTGGGACTATAAGCACATGCCACACACCCAGCTAAATTTTCTGTTTTTGGAGAGACAGGGTCTTACTCTTGCTCAGGCTGGTCTCAAACACCTAAGCTCAAGCAATCCACTGGCCTTGGCCTCTCCAAGTACTAGGATTGCAGGAGTGAGTCGTGGCACCCCACTCCTTGCCCATTTTTGAACCAGTGTTTTATTTTGTTTTTTGGTTGTAGGGTTTGTTTGTTATTGAGATAGAGTCTCACTCTGCCACCTTGGGTAGAGTGCCATGGCATCATAGCTCACAGTAATCTCAAACTCTTATGCTCAAGTGATCCTCTTGCCTCGGCCTCCCGAGTAGCTGGGAGTATAGGTATGCACCACTATGCCTGGCTAGTTTTTCTATTTTTGGTAGAGATGGGGGTCTCCCTCTTGGTCAGGCTTGTCTTAAGCTCTTAAGCTCATGCAGTCTACCTGCCTTGCCCTTCCAGAGTGCTGGGATTACAAATGTGAGCCACTGCACCCAGCCCTCTTTATATATTCTGGATATTGATCCCTTATCATAATTATATATGAATTGCAAATACTTTCATTCTGTGGCTTTTTTTCCTCTCTCTCTCTCTTTTTTTTTTTTTTTTTTTTTAGAGACAGAGTCTCACTTTACTGCCCTCGGTAGAGTGCTATGATGTCACAGCTCACAGCAACCTCCAGCTCTTGGGCTTCCGCGATTCTCCTGCCTCAGCCTCTCGAGCAGCTGGAACTACAGGGGCCCGCCACAACGCCCGGCTATTTTTTGGTTGCAGTTCAGCCGGGGCTGGGTTTGAACCTGCCACCCCTGGTACATGGGGCCAGCATCCTACTCCCTGAGTGATTAAAAGGATCACTTCCTTCCTTTTAATTACTAAGTAATTTAAGGGGAAATACTTAAAATTATATAAATATTCTCTTCCTCATCAAATTTTCACTCATGAGTTTTAGCATCTAGTGATGGTTCTTCCTTCTAGCAATGGCTATTATTTTTGACTCTTTTTTTTTTTTTTTTTTTTTTTGCTGGGGCTGGGTTTGAACTCGCCACCTCTGGCATATGGGGCCGGTGCCCTACCCCTTTGAGCCACAGGCGCCGCCCAATGGCTATTATTTTTGAGTACCAACAACATTCCAGGTGCTGTCCTAGGTGTTTCTCATGCATTATCCCTGTGTCACAGATGAGGAATTGAAGGTGAAGAGGTTCAGAAATGGGGCAGACCCAGGACAGTCTCCTCCAGAGTTAGAGCTCTCATGCCAGAGCTCAGGAGTGAATGTCAGCTGGCAATTTGAGACTTCCAAGTATCAGGTCAATTGGGCAAGCCCATTTCCTGCACTCCTTCCTGTAGTTCCCAAACACTCCGTGACCAGAGTAGAGTGCATGGGGCAAACAGACTTTGGGTCTGTGGGCTGTGACATTCTGGGTATGGTCTGCACTCAGGGGCCAGTTCTCTGACAGAGTGCCAGCTCCTCAGACTGATCCTCTGTTTGAAGCTCTATGGATTACCGTATGTCTAGAGCAGGCGTCCTCAAACTATAGCCCGCGGGCCACATGAAGCGGTGTGAATTGTATTTGTTCCCGTTTTGTTTTTTACTTCAAAATAAAATATGTGCAGTGTGCATAGGAATTTGTTCATAGTTTTGTTTTTTTTTTAAACAATAGTCCGGCCCTCCAATGGTCTGAGGGACAGTGAATTGGCCCCCTGTTTAAAAAGTTTGAGGACGCCTGGTCTAGAGCGTCCTGCAGGCATAGCTGGGTGATGTAACTGGGTTCACGGAACCAGAAGCCCCCACGTTGTCCTTTCACAAGACAGGACTGGAGGCTCCTGGTAACCTGGCAGGATCTGGGTTAAACACTCCCATTCTTCGCCCTTATGGGGCCTTAGCTGGGAGGATTGGAACATAGGCAGGGTGGGGTCCTGGGGCAGGGAGCCAGAGTCCTGAATCATCACAAGACCAAGAAGTCAGGGCCAGGGCAGGACAGGCTAAGCCAGGAAAACTAGAGAAAAGCTGTGGCCCAAATGTTGGGAGGGATTAGATGCAGGCCAGGTCACGGGTGGAGATTGCAGTCAGGACTAGAGCCAAGAGCAAGCCCCATTGAGCCAGAATCACACAGAACCGGGATAGGAGATCTCCTGTTTGGAGATCTCTAGTACTGGAGCCTGACAGTGGCCCCAGCCTTTCAGATTGGGCCAGGGCTGGGGATGCACAAGGCCAGGAGGGGCAATAGTTGCAGGTGCCCTTTAGGATCAAGTTTCCTGGTGGGCATTCACCTCTCTAGCTGTCATCAGTCATTTCTCCCAGGCCCCGCAGGCCCATACCCAACTCGGCTACCTGGGACATGCATCCTGCTAGCTGGGGTCACCTGGCTCATCTCCTCATCCACTGTGAAGACTTGATGAGGCACCAACCCTCTCTTTGGATGAAAACTGCTTTCTTCCAGAGCTTTACTGTCAGAGAATTTCCATGTAGTGGCTTTTATTTTTTCCTTTCACTTTTTTCTTGTGAACCCACGTGTAGTTTTTTTTTCTTTCTTTTTTTTTTTTTTAGAGACAGAGTCTCACTTTGTGACCCTAGAGTGCTGTGACGTCACAGCTCACAGCAACCTCCAGCTCTTGGGCTCAGCCTCCCGAGTAGCTGGGACTATGGGTGCCCACCACAATGCCTGCCTATTTTTTGTTGCAGTTTGGCCAGAGCCGGGTTTGAACCCACCACCCTTAGTATATGGGGCTGGCACCCTACTCCCTGGTACCACCCAGTTTTTTTTTTTCTTTTTAAACTATTTGGAAATAAGTTCAAACTTACAAAAAGTTGCAAAAACAAAAGTAGCACAATGTAAACATCAGTATATTTTCCCCACCCTCCCAAATCATCTTAAAGTAAATCAAATACATCATGGTACTTAAGCACTAAATAGTTCACTGTTATAATTACTGCTGCTGGTGGTGCCCGTAGCTCAGTGGGTAGGGCGCCGGCCACATATATCAAGGCTGGCGGGTTCGAACCCAGCCCGGCCCAGCTAAAATCAACAACGACAACTGCAACAACAAAAAAAAATAGCTGGGCGTTGTGGCAGGCACCTGTAGCCCCAGCTACTTGGGAGACTGAGGCAAGAGAATTGCTTAAGACCTAGAGATTGAGGTTGCTGTGAGCTGTGACGCCACAGCACTCTACTCAGGGCAACATAGTGAGACTCTGTCTCAAAAAAAAAAAAAAAATTACTGCAATTTATTCCTCCCCAGCAACTAGTAAGCAGTTTAGGTGACCATGTAAATAATTACCCCTACATTTACCATCCACTGAGAAGTCTTGCCTTAATCCAGTCTTTACCATGATGGTTGCGAAATAATGATTTGCTCATTCTTGCACTCCCTCCTCCTTTTCCAGTCTGCTTTCAGCACCGCCCGGTGAACAAGACTCCTACCTTCTCCTCCGTTACGTATTTTTGGACTCAAGATGTGAACTTACAAATTTCTGTTTTCAGTGATTTGTGATTTACTATTTAAATATTATGGGGTTCACACTGGCCCAGATCTGCCCAGGTGACATAACCTCATCTCTCTCTCTCTCTCCTTTTTTTTCTGTTTATTACTTCCTTACTTTCTGGTATAACAAGGTGTCTCAATCATATCTTTTACCAGCCCTAGACCTCACCATTTCTCTGAGGAGTCTTGACCTCCTAGTGGTGAATGGTATTATAGAGTGAGTTTAGGGTATTAGGTGTCCTTATTACTACTGGGGTGTTTTTGCTTCTTAGCTCTTTTAACTGACAGAGCCAGGAACTATAGGTATGTGCGTACATATATGCATGCATGCGCATTTGCATATTTGCATACACACGTGTCATAAATATGCATATGTTTATGTTCAAAATTATTAATTTCGAATTTCTATGTTTGTATGCCCCTCCTTCCTCAGAGAGAATCTGGCTCCCAAACAGTGTCGCTACATTAGCTCAATCCTATATTACCTCTCAAATAGTTTCTGAATTGCTGTTGCGATATCCTTACAAACAGCAGACCTATTAAAAAGAGTTCATGTACAAGTGGCTCAAGGCTGTAAATCTCAGCAAGTTGAGAGGTCAAGGCAGAAGGATCACTTGAGTTTAAGACTAGCCTGGGGAACAAAGCAAGACTCTGTCTGTACATAAAATAGAAAAATTAGCTGGGCATGGTGGCACATAACTGTAGTCTCAGCTACTCTGGAGGCTGAGGCAGGAGGATGATTTGAGCTCAGGTATTCCAGGTTGCAGTGAGCTATGATTGTGCTAGTACACTGTAACCTGGCTGAAACAGAGAGAACTTGTCTCAAAACAAAAACAAAAGTCAAGCACTATGGCTCATGCCTGTAATCCTAGCACCCAAGACAAGTGGATTGCCGTAGCTCACAGGTTTGAGACCAGCCTGAGCAAGCGTGAGACTCTCATCTGTAAAGATAGCCAGGCATTGTGGCGGGCACCTGTAGTCCCAGCTACTCAGGAGGCTGAGACAAGAGAATCGCCTAAACCCAGGAGTTTGAGGTTGCTGTGAGCTGTGACACCACAAGCACTCTACCCAATGTGACAAAATGAGACAGAAAACAAAAAACAAAAGAGTTCAGGATTTGTTTGCAATTCTTCCTTCTCCATATCACATCCCCTACCCCCAGCTAAAGGTATACAGACAGTCTTACGACAATTAGACTTAGGATTTTTTGACTTTACAGTGGTGCTAAAGTGAGACACATTCATAGAAACCATACTTCAAATTTTGAATCTTGTTGTTTTCTCAGGCTAATGATTTACAGTATGTTACTCTCTGATGATGCTGGGCAGTGCAAGGAGCTGGAGCTCTGAGCAAGCACGTGAACACTGGGATAAATACCCACACTCTGCAATTTTCTGTATTACTAACTAATTTTGCCCAACACCAGGCTAATGTAAGTGTTCTGAGCATGTTTAAGGTAGGCTAAGCTAAAGTATGATGTTCATTAGGTTGGGTACATCAAGTACACTTTGATTTACAATATTTTCCATTTATGATGGGACTAGTGGGATGTAACCCCATTGTAAATTGAGAAGTACTGTATAATCAAATACTGTATTAAGTTACTTGAATTTGTTTGTTTGTTTGTTTGTTTTTGTGGAGACACTCACTTTATCGCCCTCGGTAGAGTGCCGTGGCATCACACAGCTCACAGCAACCAACTCCTGGGCTTAAGTGATTCTCTTGCCTCAGCCTCCTAAGTAGCTGGGACTATAGGCGCCTGCCATAACGCCCAGCTATTTTTTATTGCAGTTCGGCTGGGGCTGGGTTTGAACCCACTACCCTCGGTATATGAGGCCGGTGCCATACTGACTGAGCCACAGGCGCCACCCTGAATTTGTTTTTTTCCCCTCCCTTTCAGTATGATTATGGTAATGGTTTGACATACAATTAGTTTCACTGTTTCGGCTTGCTTTCACTTTTCATTTACTTTATTTCCATTCTTATTGACTTAATTTTGTATTTTTGGATATGTGGGATATTGCCATACTTTACTGTTTCCTTCCAGCCATTGTAGGTAACCAATTGCGTTGTCTTCTGATTTTTTCTTGTGTTTCATTTTGTAATAATAAGGAAATATATGTATGTTTTATTTTCCCTTCTTTTTCATACTAAAGATAACATACTATAAATGCTTTTCTGCAATTTAATTTCTTCACTTTTTATGTTCCAGAAATTATTCTATATCGGTTCATAGAAATATTTCTCATTCTTCTTACAGTTCCATTGGATATGTCATATTTCAGACGCCAGTTTCCTCTGCTGGACATTTAGGTAGCTCCCAATATTTTGCAATTAAAAATAATATTGCAATGAACAAATTGTGCATATGTATTTTTGTATTATTATTATTATTATTATTATTATTATTATTTTGGTGCCATGACTCAGATCTGAACCAAGGTATATTTTTATATTATTGAGGACAAATTCTCAGAAGTGGGATTTCCAGGTTAAACAAAGGGGTGTTAATTTACTATTGCTGCGTAACAAATTATCACCAACTTAGCTCGAAACAACACCCTATTTTGGGTGGGGGTTGTTTTGTTTTTGTTATTTCTATAACACCTTATTTCTGTAGGTCAGAAATCTCCACAGGCTTGGCTGGGTTTCTCTGCTCAAAATAGCACAAAGCATAAATCAAACTGAGCTCTTATCTGGAAGCTCTAGAAATAATCCACATCCAAGAAAACTCAGTGACAGAATTCAATTCCCAGGACTGAGGTCCCATTTCATTGGGGGTTGTTAGGTGGAGGCTGCACTCAGCTCCCAGAGTGGCCCTACACCCCTGGTCATGTGGGTTCCTCTGTCTTCAAGCCCGCAGCAGTGTGTGGAATCACTTTGGAATTTCTTTGACTTCTGTCAAAGATAAACAAAGCCAGACACTAGTTAAAGTGGTAAGGACAGATTTTAATCAGTAGTAAGTATTGCAATAGGGAAGAGTCCAGGGTGAACGGAACTCAACTGTGACACATACGAGGTGACTGGGCATTTTAAAGGGGCTTAGCAGAGTCTGGGAAGTGAAAAGTCACAAAGGGCTAGTCAGCGCGAATGAGACTGGGCCAGCTGCATCTGCTAGCTGGCAATTAATGAAGCAGGAATCTATCCTCCAACAGACTAGGAGAAAGAGGCTCTATCTTCAGTTGTTGGCTGGGAAAAAAAAGTACACATTTTTTGGCAGCCTTGGTTTTCTCCAGCAGGCATTTTAAGGGGGTTTAAGTTCAAATTAGACCTTGAGCTGTTAGAAATCATGTTATTGTTTATTGAAGTCTTTATTGACAAAGAAGAGCCTAGCTAGAGTTTGGTCAAGGAGAGAATCTTTGTCATTTCTTCTTCTTCCACCAGCCAAAGAAACTCTGCTTTTCAAGCACTTGTTATTAGATTAGGCTCTCCAGATAATCTTCTTTTTGCCATATAACATGACATAATCATGAGAGTAACACCGCCATCCTTCCTTACATCAACTATCCTGGCGAGCACCCATGTGGGTCATGCCTGAGCTGGAATAGGAGGCCTGAACAGTTTGGGGCTCTGAGCAACACCAAGACTAAGTCAGCTTCTGGTTACCTGGAGTGGGGAAGAGCCTTAAGGTGCCAGTAGGAACTTTCTTGGCACTCACTGTGTAGAGCAGTGAGGGAGTCTACAAACAATGTCTTAGAAAATAAGATGTAGCCACAGCCCCATGAGTTATTGTGAGTAGAGAACAACTATAGAAGGGCTATTCTACGCGTCCTGTCTGGATGTCTGTACAAGAACATTTGCCCACCTCACATGCTCTCCGATATGTTCTCTGGTTTCCATCTCCCTTCAGTGGCTTGGCTCTCCAAGCCATGTCAGTGTGACAAATCAGCAAGATGCTGGCATAAAAACAGACACACAGACCAATAGAACAGGTTAGAGAACCAGATATAAATTCATGCATTTTATAGCTGACTCATTTTCTACAAAGGTGTCAAGAACATATACTAGGGAAAGGATGGTCTCTTTAATATACGATGCTGAGCAAACTGGATATCCACATGTAGAAGAATGAAATTAGACCCCTGTCTCTCACCATATACAAAAATCAGATAAAATAGAATAAAACCTTAAATCTAAGACCTGAAACTATGACACTATTACTAGAAGAAAGCATTGAGAAAATGCTCCAGGGCGTTGGTCTAGGCAAAGACTTTGTATAAGACTTCAAAAGCGGGGGTGGAGGGTGGGGGGGAGGAAGAATGGGGTGGTCAAGAGAAGAAGAAAAAAAAAGACACCCAGGCTTGGTGCCCGTAGCACAATGGTTACTGCATCCATCACATACACCGAGGCTAGCAGGTTCAAACTCAGCCCCGGCCAGCTAAACAACAATGACAACTGCAAAAAAAAAACAGCCAGGCATTGTGGCAGGTACCTGTAGTCCCAGTTACTTGGGAGACTGAGGCAAGAGAATTGCTCAAGCCCAAGAGTTTGAGGTTGCTGTGAGCTGTGACACCAAAGCACACTACTGAAGGTGACATAGTGAGTCTCTGTCTCAAAAAATAAAATAAAATAAAATAAAATAAATAAACAAAAGCACAAGCAAAGCAAAAATAGACAAATGGGATCATATTAAGCTATAAAGCTTCTGCAATCAAAAGAAATAATTAACAAAATAAAGAGAAAACCTATAGGAGAAAAGTATTTGCAAACTATCCATTTGATAAGGCGTTAATAATCAGAATATATAAAGAGCTCCAACAACTCAATAACAAAAAAACCAACTAGTCCAATTAAAAATGGGCAAAAGATTTGGATATATTTTGAAAAGAAGACATAAAAATAGCTAAGAGGTATGTGAAAAAACACTCAATATCACTAATTGATATAGTTTGGATATTTGTCCCTTCCAAATCTCATTTGGAAATGTTGGATATGGGCCCTGGGAGGACGTATCTGTGTCATGGGGATGGATCCCTCATGAATGGCTTAGTGCCATCCATGTGATAATATGTTCTCACTTTATTAGTTCACATGGAGCTGATTTTAAAGGAGCTTGGCACCACCTCCTCCTTCACTTTCTCTCTTTTGCCATGTAATACACCTGCTCCCCCTTTGCCTCCTGCCTTGATTGGAAGCTCCCTGAAACTCTCACCAGAAGGATATGCTGGAGCTACGTTCTTGTACAATCTGCTGAGCTGTGAGTTAAATAAAACTCTTTTTTTCTTTTCTTTTCTTTTTCTTAAGACAGAGTCTCACTCTGTTCCCCTGGGTAGAGTGCTATGGCATCATCATAGCTCACAGCAACCTCAATCTCTTGGGCTCAGGCAATCCTCTTGCTTCAGCCTCCCAAGTAGCTGGGATTACAGGCATCTGCCATGACATCAGGCTAGTTTTTTATTTTATTTATTTTAATTTTTTTTTAGTAGAGCCAGGTTCTTCTGCTTGCTCAGGCTGGTCTTGAACTCCTGAGCTCAAGTAATCTGTGTGTCTCAGCCTCCCAGAATGCTTGGATTATAGTTATGAGCCACTTGGCCCACCCAACCTCTTGTTTTTATAAATTACCCAGCCTCAGATATTCTTTTATAATAATCAAAACAAATACAGAATAGATCTTTTCAGAAGAAGACATAAAAATGGCCATCAGGTATATGAAAAAAATGCTCAACAACACTAATAATCATAAAAATGCAAATAAAAACCATGATGGGATATCATCTCACCCCCGTTAAAACAACTTGTTTTTTCAGATTAATGTGAAGATACAAAAGATTAGGTGGGTGGTGCCTGTGGCTCAAGGAGTAGGGTGCCAGCCCCATATACCAGGGGTGGCGGGTTCAAGCCCAGCCCTGGCCAAAACAAACAAACAAACAAACAACAACAACAAATATATATATATATATATATATATATATATATATATATATATATATATTTATATAAAATATTATGTTACATTGTTTGCACTGTTAGGTAAAGACCAAGTTATAGTTGAGCCCTTCACCTGGGAGGTGTGCCATATACCCTTACATTATGCACATTAAGTAAGAGTTTACCAATCCCTCTCTCTCCTCTCTTCTTTCCTCCCTCCTATCCCCCCCACTTGAATTTAATTGTGTTTTTCTCTTGCATGGGCACATAGTTGTTCATCTACTGGTTTCATAGTAGTATTGAGTACATTGGAATTTATCAAAAAGACAGGGAGGCCTGGGTGCAGTGGCTCATGCCTTTAATGTCAGCAATTTGAGAGGCCAAGGGGGGGAGGGGGATTGCTTGAGCCTAGGAGATGGAGAACAGCCTGGGCAATATTGTGAGATCCTATCTTTATAAAAAAAAAATTTTTTTTTAAAGAAATAAATGATAAAATTAAAAATTAAAAAAGAAAGGGAATACTAGATGCTGGTGAGGATATGAAGGAAGGGGAACCCTTGCATATTGTTGGTAGGAATGTAAATTAGTGTAGCCACTTTGAAAAACTGTATGGAGGTTTCTAAAAAGACTTTTAAAAAATAAAACTACTATATAATGCATAATACCACTACTGAGCATATATCCAAAGAAAGGAAATCAACACATCAAAAAGATGTCTGCACTCCCATGTTTGTTGCAGTACTATTCATTATAGCCAAAATATGGAATCAACCCATCAATGCATGAATGAATAAAGAAAATGTGGTACATATACATAATGGAATATTATTCTGCCATGAAAAAGAACGAAACCTGCCATTTGCAGCAACATGGATGGATTTGGAGGTCATTATATTAAGTGAAATAAACCAACCACACAAAGACAAATATACTCTCACTTATATGTGGGAGCTAAAAAAGTGGATCTCATGAAGATAGAGAGTAGATTGATGGTTACTATAGGCCAGGAGGAGAGGCTGATTAATTGGTACAAATACAGATAGAAGGAATAAGACCTAGTGTTTGATAGACCAGTAAGGTGACTATAGTTTATAATAATCTATTATATATTTCAAAATAACTAAATGACAGTAATTTGTTTCTACCATAAAGAAAAGACAAAATGTTTAAGGTGATGGATATCCCAATTACACTAATTTGATCTTTACAAATTATGTGAATGTGTTAAATTATCATATATGCTCCAAACATATATATATTTAGTGTCTATTTAAAAATAACAATTTTAAAACAGCTGTTTTATTTTGATCATGATTTTGTGAGGCAGGAGGGGGTTTGGTTGCATGGTCCATCTCTGATCCATCCCTTTTGGGACTGGGGGATCCACTTTCAAGATAGCTTCTCCAGTTCCCTGTGGGGCCCTTTCAGTGCTGTCTCTTTCACCAGGGCCTTCAAGATGCTTGGGCTTCTCACCACACAGCTGCCCAACAGTCTGACTTCTCCTATGGCAACTGCCTGACCCCAGAGTGAGCCTTCCAAGAGGCTCAGGTGGAAGCTGCAACTCTTCTTATAAACTATACTCAAAGTTGTTCAAGAATATAATTTCTGTGGCATTCTATTGGCCAAACAAATCTTCAAGACCAGAAGAGATTCAAGGTAAGGGGAATTAGATTTCACCTCTCAGTGGAAGGAGCAGCAAAGGACATGTGCAATCTGTCATAGTATCTGATGAATAGGAGCTAAATCCCATCAGGAAGGCTAGCTGCAGTGGGATCTGGGAAATGTAGTTTTAGTTTTTCTAGTCTCTGCAATGGGGGAAGTCACACTGGAATGTGGAGGATGGAATGGATGTAGTGTCAGCCAACCTGCCAAATCTACCACGGGCTCTCAGAGCTCAAGTCATGTCTTAATGACCAGATTCCACAACTAGCTTTCTTTCATCCTTGCCCCAGTACTGAGTCCCAGTGGGAATTGAGAGGATATGGACTCTCAATCTAGCCTAAAGGCTGAAGCTTTAAAATTTTTTGACTGAAACCCAAAGTGAAAAATACAGCTTGTATTAGTATATAAACATATATCAGAAAATAGACATCAGGATGTAGACTGAATATAGAATATATGGAATATAGAATATGTGTATATTCCATATAGTATAGAATATAGAACACATATAGAATATATGTATATAGAATATATGTATATTCTATATAGCATAGAATACAGAATATAGAAAATAGACATAAGAATATGTAACTGAAACAAAAATTTCATGAAGCAATTCTTATCTTTATTGTGTGCAATGTTCTCTTACAATTTTCTCTTCTATTGTATTATATTCTGTTTCTTTTAAACAAAAATGCTGGTCATGGCCCCAGCAAATTATTTTCATGACTCACTAATGGATTACTACCCACAGTTTGAAAAGCACTGCTAAAACCTCTTTCATCTCTATGTTTAAATAGGGAATAGAAAACTGAAAAGAAATGAGTCAATAGGGAAAAAAAATCATATAAGAACAAAAAAACATTTCTTCAAAGTAGATTTACCTAATTCAATCCGTTCAATAGAAGTACAGTGAAATATATCATTCCACAATTACTCATTCCCTCCCTGCTACTATGATTATACATACGTGTACCACCCTCATTATACCTTCTATTGTGAAACTTGACTTATTTTGGCCTTTGGAATGCATGGCTTATATTATGTCTGAGCAGAAGCTTTAAATGCACTTGCATGGTTAAGCTTGGACTTAGTGATTGTGCCCTCTGCTATGAGAATAGTTTGCTCTAGAAAGGTTTGTTCCTTCAGCCTGGGTCCCAGAGTGAGAAAATCTGTAAAGCCAGTGTGCAACCTACTGAGAAGCAAATGTTTGTTGTTGTAAATCACTAAGATGTTGGGTTTGTCTGCCACTCCAGCAAACGATGACTAAGACGCTGCTTAATGCAAAAAACTGAAAAACAAACACCCTCCCCAACAATTCTTTGGAGCATTTGACAATGATGAAGTATGACAAAGTACAACAAAAAGTTCCCCTTCACCTCCTCCTCCTCCCTTCACCTCCTTCTGAAGGAACCATTACTGATGACATTCCGACATTCTTACTAGGGTACAGTGGTGTGGCCACAGCTCACTGCAGCCTTCAAATCCCAGGCTCAAGCAATATTTGCTTCTCAGCGTCTTGAATAGCTGGGATAACTAGTGTCTGCCACCACACCCAGCTAACTTTTTGTAGAGATGGGTTTTCCCTATATTACTCAGGCTTGTCTTGAACTCCTGGCCTTAGCTAAGCAATCCTCCCTTTTCTACCTCTTGGAGTGCTGGGATTATAGGCCAGAGCCACCATGTCCAGCCAGAGAAAGAAATTTTTGAAACAGCTGTTTTCTAATTTTAATGAGATAAAACTAGTATTTTCAGAAGCACTAATTAACAGAAGAAAATATTTTATATTACATGAAAATAATATATTGAAATTTCATTGTCCATAAATAAAGTTTTATTGAAATATAATCATGATGGGCAGCACCTGTGGCTCAGTGAGTAGGGCTCTGGTCCCATATACTGAAGGTTGCAGGTTCGAACCCAGCCCTGGCCAAACTGCAACAAAAAAATAGCCAGGCATTATGGTGGTGGCTGTAGTCCCAGTTACATGGGAGGCTGAGGTATGAGAATTGCCTAGGCTGGAGGTTGCTGTGGGTTGTGACGCCACGGCACTCTCCCAAGGGTGACAAAATGAGACTCTGTCTCTAAAACAACAACAACAACAACAAAACCATGCATATTTGAGTATATATTGCTTATGGCTGCTTTTGTGCTAAAACAGCAGAGTTGAGTATTGTGACAGAGACTATATGGGCTGCAAACCTAAATAATTTATTATACGGTTCTCTATAAAAAAAAAAAAAATTTGCTGATCCTTGATCTAGATTCACCCAATTAGCATTTGGCATATTGCCACCTGTGTTTTATCTCTCTTTTATATAATCCCATTTAAAATATACTATAGATCATGACACTTTGTCCCCATACACTTTAGCACATGACCCCAGGAGTATGTGTACTCTCCTACACGAACCATGTTACAATTACCATACCCAGAGCACTTAGCATTAATGTAGCTCTATTAACTAATATTCACATTTCTCAAAAATTGCCCTGAAATGTTCTTCCTAGCCTTTCCCTTCAATTCAGTATGTATTAAAGATCACATGATACATACAGTTGTCACATCACATCTGTTACGTTTAGTCTACAACAATTGCCCAGTCCTTTAAAAAACTTATTTAGGCTAGGTGCCCATCACACAGTGATTATGATGCCAGCCTCATACACCAAGGCTGGTGGGTTCAAACCCAGCCCGGGCCAGCTAAACAATTACAACTGCAACAAAAAATAGCCAGGCGGGGGGCACCTGTGGCTCAACAGAGTAGGGTGTTGGCCCCATATGCCAGAGATGGCGGGTTAAAACCCAGCCTCGGCCAAAAACTGCAAAAAAAAAAAAAAAAAAAAAATAGCCAGGCGTTCTGGTTGGCGCCTGTAGTCTTGGGAGGCTGAGGCAAGAGAATCTCTTGAGCCCGAGAGTTTGAGGTTGCTGTGATCTGTGACACCATGGCACTCTACCCAGGGTGACTCTATCTCAAAAAAAAAACAAAAAACTTATTTATATTTACTTATCTTATTTTTTAAATAATTGTTTTATTTACTTTAAATAAATAAATAATTTAAGTAGTTATTTTAAATAAATAGAGACATGGTCTCTCTATGTTGCCCAGGCTGGACTTGAACTGGGCTCAAACAGTCCTTCCGCTTAAGCCTCCCATGTAGCTGGGACTACAAGCACACCACTGGTTGATGCAATCAATTTCTTTTTGCCTCTCATGAAACTGACACTTTTGAAAAGTCCAAGGCATCTGTTTTACACATTGTCTCTGAATTTGGATTTGTCTTTTCTCTGTCATTAGTAAATTCAGATTCATCATTTTGGGCAGAAATTCTACATGGATGATGTGTCTTTTTCATGGCATCATATCAGGAGGCTCATGATGTCATTTTGTACCATTATTTGTGATGTTAAGTTTGTCACTTATTTATGTGGTGTCTGCCAGATTTTTCTACTGTAAAGGTAATTTTCCCCCTTCATATTTAATAAGTGGTCTGTGGGGACCTTGTTTGAGTTGTCTGAAGAGCCTATTTTTTACAGAATTCTCCACGGCCTTTTTCATTATGGTTTTAGCCTTTGTTGATGATTCTTACCTGAATCAATTAATGTCATGGAGGATGTAAATGGACATCAGTTTTGTTTTTGTTTTTGTTTTTAATGGTACCCATGTGGTTTTAAAGTACAACCAGGACGGGGAATCATTGCTCTCTAGGCTATTGCTTTTCAATCTGTGTTTACAAATTCCTTGGGGATCCTGTCAAAATGCAAATTCGTATTCTACAGGACTGCCATGAGGCTGAGCTTATGTATTTCTAGCAAACTCCCAGTTGCTGCTGGTGCTATGACTCACCTGGACTACACTTCAAATATCGAGGGTCAGTTTAGACTCACAATTCATTTTGTAGATTCCAGATACTATCTACAGTTCATTTTGTACAATACTTTTCTTGGCTGACTTCGCCTTGCCTACTATGTCAGTCAAGATTCTTAGCTACAAACATCAGAACACACTAGCTCATTTGCCCAGAAAGGGCATTTATTAATGGACACTGGGTAACACTCAGAACTTCTTGGAAGCTGAGCTCCCAGAAACAGTGCCCAGACCACGTTGCAGAACTGACCTGATGAGGGAACCAGCCTTCACATTGCTGGGCACTGAGCCCATGTGCACTGATGCTAGGGACGGCATCTGTTACTGTTACCAGCACCAATGCCACATATTTGTCTGGAACTCAACATCACAGCTCTTGCCAGCCCCTAAAACTGGATGTCTCTATTGTCACACTCATCAGCAAACTGATTCCACGCAGCTCTCTTTCTCATGTTATTTCTTTCTTTCTTTTTTTTGCAGTTTTTGGCCGGGGCCAGGTTTGAACCCGCCACTTCTGGTACATGGGGCTGGTGCCCTACTCCTTTGAGCCACAGGCGCCGCCCACATGTTATTTATTTCTGAACTAAAATTTCACATAGGTATGTTGGATTGGTGGAGCCTTAAGCTGCAAGGGAGGCTGGGAAATCATGTTTTCTGGATTATATTGTTGCAGGAAAACAGCAAATTAAAACAGACACATCAACAATACAGAGGAAGGAAGCTTTATTGCCAGGGAGAACTCAGGTGCCTCAAGGCATGAAATGCTGAGTTCCCCAGAAACAGTTTTTTCTAAACTCTTTTATACTTTTTTCTTCAGCTCAATATCAGCTTCATAGTTACAGTTACAATAAAGGGTACAAAGAGTTAATGATTATAATTCGCAAATGTTACATAGTTTTTTCCAAGGTTATTTTAGCTCAGGGTAAAGTTTGTTCTTATCTTTAGAGGAGTTCTTCTGCAGCTGCCTGCTGCTTTCTCAGGGTCACTAAGAAGTATAAGATTTATTTCTCCTTCCTCACTATCTTAGGGAATGGGGTAGTGGCAGGATTCATAAGGCAGAAAATTCTCCAAAACAGGCATCTCCTAAACCTGACAAATGCCAATTACACAGTTATTTAAAAGAATAAACATAATAACCACCAAGAAATCTGTGAAGAACAGAGTAATAACAGGTATTCTTCCTCTTATATGGAAAAATATATAGTAAAACGGTGATACCAGAATAAGAATAGATAGATCATTGGGATATATATATTTACGGAGCTTAAATCAACTTAACCTACATTCTAAGCACCCAAAGTATGTGCTTATGGGAAACTCAATCCCCATACATTTTAGAATAGTTTTACCAAACTGACCCTGACCATGGCCATTCCACATGGCCTGCACTTGTCAGTTGTTCATCCATATGGGTCAGAAGCATAGCTTAGGCAGGAAATCCCATGTTTTATCAGTATTATATAAATGTGCAGGGGGCAGAAAAGAGTGAGTCACTGCTCTCCCTGAGGACATTCTCCAAAAGTAGCACCACAGATTACTTCGTCACAAGTTGGGTTTCCTGGGAAGCCAATCTTGAGCTACAGATTAGCGTGCAAACGGTTTATTAGGGAGAACTTGTGAGATCACTTGTCAGGGGAGGAAGGTTTCAACAAGGCTTGAGAATTTGCTGGGAAGGAAGAAGAAAGGAGAGATTCTGACACTGACGTGGGATACAGGAGTGAAGCCTGCCTTTGGTGAAAGGCTGTGTGGGTGGCTGACTTCTGACTCCTTGGTGTGGGAGGACAGGAAGGGAAGGAAGGAGGAAGAGCAGGGAAGCTCTTGTGCTGCTGTTGTGAGATGGCATCAGGTTTGTTGGCTGTTTAGATGGTTGGGAACTTGGGCAAATTCTCAGAAGAACTCCTCTCCCCAGACTTTAGGTATCCACCATTTTCAATTTCTTTGAGGAAAGCAAACACTTTTCGATCCTCTTTCACTCCTTACTTCCCCCTCAGCCTTCTAGGAAGCCTGTGGTACCCTCCATCTCATCTCTGTTAAGGTCCATGTGTTTTTCCTGAAAGCCCTTCTGGGTGGGATTTTAAATGACTCCACCTACACTACCTCTCATCTGGCCCAGGGGAATCACTCACATATTTTGTGCTCTTATAGACACCTGGAATGAAGGCCCATCTCCCTGCAGCCTCAGCCTGGACCTCACCCTCAGTCCCAGAGCAGCTGGCAAGTGGTCTACTGGCTTCTAGAAAGTCTCTGGAGTCTTCTCAAAGCCCCTTTTTGAACTTGAAGGTAAAAATGATTCTCTTTGGAGCAGAACAAATGTACATTTCCTATTAATTTCTCCCCCCCAAAAAAAAAAAAATTCTCCCCTTAAATCCCACTGTCAAATATTTTTACCCTTGATGGGGTAAAGACTTAAGATGAAAGTAACTCTTTTTAGTGGAGTGCAGTGGCTCATGCCTAGAATCCAGCACTCTGAGAGGCTGAGCTGGGTGGATCTCTTGTGTATAGGAGTTCGAGACCAGCCTGAGCAAGAGTGAGATCCCAATTCTAAAAAATAGCCAGGTCTTGTGGAAGACGCCTATAGTCCCAGCTACTTGAAAGGCTGAGGCAAGAGGATTGCTCGAGCCCAAAAGTTCGAGGTTGCTGTGAGTTATGACACCACAGCACTCTACCTGGGGCAAGAAAGTGAGACTGTCTCAAAAAAAAAAAAGAGAGAAAGTAACTATTTTCAGAAATTTTACAAATTCTGCCTTGGTCTAGTCCAGGATTTCTCAACCTTACAGCCACATATATTTTGAGGTAGATAATTCTTTTTCCATGTGCTTGTTTTTAAAAGACAAGCTTTCTCTGTTTTGCCCAAGCTGGTGTACAGGGGCTCTTCACAGATGCGATCCCACTACTATCAGCATAGGAATTTTGATCTGTTTCTGATCCGGTCTCGTTCGCTGCTCCCCACCCTAATATGGCCTCCTGCTCCCATATTGATGCCAGACTTAGCGTGGACCCCCGATAGGCATAGTGTACTACAACCCAGAACTCCTGGGCTCAAGCAATCCTTCTGCCTCAGCCTCCCGAGTAGTTGGAGTTACATGTGCTGACACTGCACCAGACTGGATACTACTCCTTAACCCTTCCCAGTTGAACAAAGCAATCCCCATTGCCAAATGTCCCAGGGGTGCAGGAGGAGGATGGAAAAATTATTCTAGGTTGAGAACCACTGACCTAGCCCTCTTGCTACTCAAACTATGGACCATAACCTCATAAATATCACTTGGGGACTCATTAGAAATGTAAATTTTCAGGCCCCATCCCAGTCCCACTGAATCAGAATCTGTATTTTAACAAGATGTGATGTGTATGCTCATTAAAGTGAGCAGCCCTGGTCTGGCTCACTCTTTAGAATGTAGCTCCTAATGTATTGTGATGACTCAGGTGAAATTGAAATTTCTTAGCATAAAAAGAAAACAGATCAAGGCCATAGCTTAATTGGCACCATGTCCTTTTGCACCAGTGCTTAATTTGGGTTTGCATCAGAACTTCTATGGATTTTTCTCAAACAATATGGATCTAGGCCCCAGAATGTTTGATTCAGTGTGTTCAGAATGAGAGTCCAGGACCTATGAGTTTTGAAATATTTCTCTAGATAACATGCTTTCAGTTAAGATCCCCTCATTTAATAGTACTGGCTACTTAGCGGTCTTGTATCAGGTCCATTTCTTAAATTTCAAAATCTCTTGAGGTACAATATTGGAAAGGAAGTGAGCCTTGGCCATATTTCAGAAGCACAGGGGAAACAGGGTCATCTTTGGACTGTGGATTCTTGTCTGTGGCCTGGAAACCTGGAGGAGCATGGTCTCTCTGGAAGAAGTTGGTGGTCTTCTCTTGCTCTGAGGACCCAGGGAGCTGCTCTTTCCATCATCACACCCTGGATTACATACACCCCTGCTGAAATTCTGGCCACCAAGCTCAGACATAGCTCTCCTTCCAGGCTTGCTCAATTCTTCTGCCTCCTTAGAAAAAATGGCTGGAAAAAGTGACAGGGCAGGGTTTCTTGGAAAGCAATCTGGCCTGCATGAGTATTAATGATTAAAATGTGTCCTTATGTGGCTATTTCCCTACAGAGAGCACATTCCTAAGCTATTTTAACTCATCAGTTCAGAAATTCTGGAGTTCCTTATCCTCAGTTCTTAAGGTCTGGATCCTTTTCTCCCAGAGGATCTGACCCAGACACCATTTACTAGAAGGCTTTATGAGACCCATAAAGTATCTGTCTACCATCTGTCTGCCTATCCATCATCATCATCATTTATATAGAGATAGTGATAGATATATTTATATTACAAAGTAATATAACCTTGATTTAGGAATTTTGGAACGTATTAAAAACTTCTACAATCCTCTTAAAGGTGTTGGCCAGGACCTTCTTTGGAGTTATCAGAGTAACGTAGAAAAGACCAAGAACAGGCTGCCTTGCAGAATCAGGAAATTTGACTGGCTTTGCTTTGCTTCTCAGGGCCACAGGAGCGGGCTATATGACATTTCAGACCCTAGTTCAAAGGAATTCACTTTTGCAGAGTCTATAGAGTTTTCTATTATCCTACATAAGTTGATTTTTTTTTCTTTCCCAAATAAGCATGTAATTGGCTAATTTCACTGTGATGAACCTCTTAGTGAAAGATACACCAATTTTAGCCCTGCTAGTCATTCTCCTGTTGGTCTTCCCTATGTCAAGTTTATCACTGATCAGAACTTTCATTTGTGTATTTTTCTATTCAAATTTTTATTTTTTATTATTATTTTTTTTTAATGTTAACAGAAATGGAAATTTATTTATTTATTTATTTTGAGACAGAGTCTCATTATGTTGCCCTCCATAGAGTACTGTGGCATCACAGCTCAAAACAACCTCAGACTCTTGGGTTTAAGCAGTTCTCTTGCATTA
>CAUYPK010162855.1:0-12355 GCA_963574355.1 Loris lydekkerianus | reverse complement strand
TTAAGCTACGGTTTTCTGCACTTTATTTAAAGTTTTAAAGTTGTTGTTGCTAGTTTACAGTTTTTCTTTAGCAATAAATATTGAAAAGCATTTAACCTACTGATTCCTCAATTATTGTAATTGTTTTGGTTATATATTTTTATTTTTGAAATTTACCAGTGGCTGCTGCATTTTCCACCTCGGCTTATACTTGAGTCACTAAGTTTTCCCAGTTTTTAGGGTAAAATTAAGGGGGTCGGCTTATAATCAGGCTGGCTTATACTCGAGTATATACAGTAATTCTCTTGATAATTTTGTCAGGCAGATTCTATTATTATCCTTATCTTATTGAAGGAACCAAAGAGCATTAAGAGTGACTTGCTCTTGATCACACAACTTGCAAATAGTGGAGCTGAAATTCAAACCTAGTAAGTCTGGCTCCTGAGTTCCTGCTCTCAGTCATGGATGATAACATAAATCTCAGCAGTGTTCAAAGATGGCATCTGTCTAGACCAGGCGTCCTCAAACTTTTTAAACAGGGACCCAAGTCACTGTCCCTCAGACCATTGGAGGGCCGGACTATAGTTTAAAAAACAAACAAACTATGAACAAATTCCTATGCACATTGCACATATCTTATTTTGAAGTAAAAAACAAAACGGGAACAAATACAGTTCACACTGCTTCATGTAGCCCGCAGGCTGCAGTTTGAGGACGCCTGGTCTAGACCAAGGGAACAATATTTGCAAAGTAGTGAAAACATGGTTGGTTTGAGCAAAAGCAGGTGTTCAGTATGGCAAGAGTGAGAGTAATGGAAGAAATCAGTTCACAGAGGAGTGGGTTATTTGATACATTTTATCTGGTAAGAAATAAGGAGTTGTTGACAGTTTTAAGCAGGACAATAGCATGATCAAAATTGTATTTTTGAATAATCCTTCTGGAAGTGATATGGAAGATGAACATGAATAAGCTGCTATTAGGAAGCATTTGCATGATTCTAAGGAGATGATGAGGGCTTACCAGAACGGCAACAAAATGATGGAAAAAGAGGACGTGGCATTGAATGCCACAAAATGAAACCAAGACTTTCGTATTTGAAGCATTTCAACAGTTTCTAGAGGGAAATAAGATAATAGAGTTCCTCTATTTGCTTCTATCTTCCTGTTAAGGAAACAATTCTCATTGAAGTCTTCAAAGAATCAAAGATATTGTCTAGATTAAGTAAGCATTATACAAAATTTTCAGACAAGAATAAATACATAACTATTTTATAAACAATAATATTTAATGTTTTCACATTGAAGAATACATAGATACTAAGATTAAATCTTTTATTTTACAAAATTTTAAAAAGACATAAAACATAAACCTAATTATACATAAAAGAAAATCATTTTAAATAAGAGCTTATTGTGATGATATTGGTCATATTACCTTTTCTTGGGTAGCTGTTCAAAGGTAAGAACTAGCAAATTGGGTTTCACAGAGATTTTTGTACATTTAAGCTCTTTACTTATTGGGCAGATGTGTCATTAATCCATTTGGAACGTTACTAGCTATAGGCAAAATTTGATTTTTTTTTTTCACAGTTGTGGGTAAATCACCACCTGGAATTTCTAAGGACCAGTTTCAGTAGACATTTTCAAAGAATAATATTTAGAAATAAATTCAAAATTAAAAAAACAAATATTAACCATCAAACGGAAGCAAGACAAGACTCTAAATAACATGTTTGTAAATAATCAATCCACATTTATTAATGTTAGCATATATTATTAGTGAATAGTTATGTTAAAGTGAAAAGACTCTGAAATACAATCTATTTCCATCACCATGTTCAAGATCGTTATCAAAGTCTAGAATATATTTTATAATGTGTGATATGAAATGATTTTGAAAAGGAATTTCTGTGTTACAGAAGGTATTAAAAAAGTGACATAAAAGGATAATGGAAAATAAAATTTTGATCCCTCGAACAAGAAAAGGATCCATCTCTATCTGGAAAGATAAAACAATAAGCTTTTGAATATTTATATGGATTAATGAATTATTTGCCAAATTCTCCTGTAATGATACTTTGTTTCCATTAACTCAATGAACTTTATGTATATAAGCATGTATTTTTAAGAACTGTATCTTGTGACAACTCCTTTTTTGATCACAAAAATTTATAGTATACATATATTAGTAATTATATATAAATGAAAATGCCCTTATCTGAAACAAATACATTATATAATATCAAACATTTTTTAGTTTTTTAATAGCAAAAAAGAGAAAAAAATCAGTTACATTATTTACATTTGCTATCCTACTTAATAGATACATAGCCTTTTAAATCTATAATATTTTACATTTTGGCCATTTAATTCTATTTGCCTTTCTCTCTAACATTTACCTGGTTTTCAGGTAAACATGGTGAATATTATAATGAATACTATTTTAAAGGACTTTACTATGAATACAAATTTTTAAAGGACTTTTAAAATTTCTTTTTGATTAAAACTTTCTATAAAAGATTAATATTTGAAAAGTTAATTTATTACCTTAAACAACTATCATCCTTAATCATCTTCAAATAATGAACAAAGATGCATCTTTGTAAACATATTTTAAACTTGGTTAGTGTATTAGAATTAAAGATCAAATTTATTGCTATGATTCACATATAACATAGTGAGTTACTTCAAATTTTAGTCTAGAGTGTTTTTTTTTAAGGTACAAAATACTGCTGTTCTTTCTGTAAAGGTCCCTTTTTATAAAAATGAAATTAAACATTTTATTTTTTATAATCTTTTTAATAGCATTCCAGAATTAATGAATTATCAAAACTACAGATCCTTTGGTTAAAAAAAATAAAGAACTATCTTTGAATTTCTGATAGTAAAATAAGCAATCCACCAGTTAGGGCTACAACATATAATATGCAATCTATTCTGTATATTTTAAAATTCATATGTTTTTATAAATAAATTTACCTAGAAAACTTTTCTTTCCATGAAGTACATCACTTAGTCATATTATTGCTTTGGATATAAAACTGGACTTCAGAGTATCATAGCCTATAAATAAATGAATTTTCTACCCACACCTATCCCCTCAAAAGAAAGCCTACCAGTAGTCTAGCACAGTAGTGGACAATTCAAAATTAACAATTATTTGTTCATATAGAGCAGAAGAAGAAGAAGATGAAGAAGAAAATTTTCATGTCAAAGCAGTTTTCACTGTCAAACATCTGAGTTATAAACTGTGCATGAATTATCTTTAAACCATGGGCTTTAAGGTAATATTATTTCCTAAATGCTTTTAGGGATAACATTAAGCTACCACATTTAAAAAGAGTTTAGTGACAAACATTTTACATTTCATGAATAATACATGAACAGCTTTAATTCTATATATTATTCCCCTTAATCTTGGAACTAAGATGCTATGGGGTTTTCCTAACCCGAAGTAAATGCCATAAATTGAGTCAGTTTATCTCAGAATGAAGATTATCCAAATAATTATAGCTTGAAAAGATGTGCTTATGTCATAGCTAAAATACAGATTACTTGTGTAGACTATAGCCTGCTGAATAAACACTAATTTTTAAATTACAGCAAGTAATACAAGTAATAGAAAAGTTTTCAATTAATGGAAATGAGAATTATAAATCTAATATGTAATTCTCAACATTTCCAATTGCTCGCAAGCTTTCAGTGAATAACAGTATGATAGCAAAAAAAGGATTCCTTAAAATGCATTATTTTTCAGCTTTATTTCAATTGCTGTGTAGCCTAAGAAACCTACTAATCAGACATAATTTTTTAGGCATAGGAAAGGAATACAAAATAAGGCATATGCTAAACAGCTTAAAGAATTATTACCCTGTTAGATAATGCACACCTGGAGGAATGAGTGTTAGTGATTTATGGCTTAAAGTGCTTGGGTCTAATCATCATTCTGGCCTCTTTGAAGGAGGACTTGTAGCCACCAGGGTGTGCCTCACTGATACCAGGCCAGGTGCCCCAGAAAATCCCATTGCGGACACCTCTGTATTTTTGGTGATAATATTTGCCATTTAAATTTGCAGAAAGACATGCATCAAACCACCAGCCTGAACTATAGTACAGCCCACAGTTTCCAGAAGGATATCGATCATTGTCTTTATCTGGGGTGGTGAAAAACTTCATATCGTGGTTGTAATGTTTATTGAAACGTAGGGCATCTCCAGCTGTACCATTATAGTTACCAATGTGTAAACGGTATCTCAGAAACTCGTTAGCCACATAGAAATGGTCATATAAGGCATACAGTTTGACACCATCAAAGTCTTCAAGATCTATTCTCAGAATCATTTCCTGACTCTTGGTCAGAAGATGAATTTTATCATTCCCCAGCCAAAATTCTCTTCTGAGGTTTCCGAAGCCCGCTTTGTAGTCTTGCCATGTTCTGGTGAAGTTGGTGCTACCATCGAGACGCGCCTGCAGCAGAGTCCAGCCTCCCCCCATGGTCTCCATGTCACAGAAAACTTCAAAGCTACTGTTTTTGGGGTCAGGTGTTACTCTGTAGATCTCACTGCTTCTTTTGCCTATTGTGTAGTACTCAGAACAGTCTTTATATATTAGATGTTGAACTGAAGGGGGAGAAAAGGCAGGCATTGGATATTGTTAATAAAGACTATGCATCTGAAGAATTCTTTAATGTGCAAAAGCAATTTGGTAATTCAATCAATGGAAATAATGAAACTTTGCTTTGCTAAACTTACTTGCATCTGTTTAGCAAATGCTTGTTAAAGTCTCAGAACAAGAATCTGATATTATAAAGTAGAAGGTGCTCTCTCATATACTCTTGGTTGGTCCTGATACTGACAGCATCAACAACAAACAATAATAAGAAAAGAATAAGTAAAAGTAGTAGTTCAGTAATTTTAGTAATTTAGTTTATTTAGCAAGGGCTACCTATATATATCCTTGGCTACCTATATACTCTAGTCTAGGCACTCTGCCAAAGATAGCATAACATTCTCACACATAATATGCACATCAGCCTTATGATGTAGGAATTCTGGCCAGTCTGCAAATGAGACTATTTAGGCTTAAAGCAGATCAGTGGCTTGCCCAAGTTCACATAAGCACCGAGTGGGAGAGCCAGCACATGAACTCAGATCTGGCTGGCACCAAAGCTTATTCTTATAAACTTTGCATTCCTTGGTCCTAAAATTCAGATGATTCCAAATCTCCAAGAATTGCATTCCACACATACAGAGGAATCCCGGGCTTCTATTTCCTTTCACCTCAGGGAGCTGACAGCCTCTGCTGCCAGAATGTTTTATGCAATATGTTCCAAATGAGGTATTAACATTCTAATGTACAATGTTGATGATAAGTTCACATTTATTTTACTTGGCAGCTACATAAAGAAAATCAAGTGAAATCTTCTTTCAATGACAACAATATTCTTGGTCTGAATTTAATTTTCCAGGGAAGTGTTTAGCTACTATTTCACATTTTTAGTTTCTGGAAAGAAATAGCTAGTGATTGATTAGGTTCAGGATAAGTGTTTAATAATCAATTACCAGAGTTTTGTAGGAGTCAAAGACAATTATTTAAAGATACTGTCAGCCACAAAAATCTATTGCTATATATTTAGAACTCAGAATATTCAGATATTTCTCCAAAACTTTAAGGAGAAAAATAGAACAACAGAATCGTGTTCAGATCATTATAAGTGTCATGCACCATCAAATCTAATGTGTATGCAATGATGTCGCCTAGAATGTGCATTTCTGATTTGCAACGTGCAGGGTACATGTCAGATACAGGTTGCCACGGGTGTTAGCAACAGTGGTCTTTGAAACTGCAACCCACATTCACTGGCTGATTCCGTGGGGGCGAAGCATGCCTGAGGTACTTACTCCAAGGATGCCTGAGGTACTCACTCCAAGGAAAGTGATCTCTACATGTCCCTTCCACCTCACACTCATAGTAAGTAGAGGTCCTAAAGCAGAGATGGCTTTCCAAGTATAACAAGACCATCTGCAGCAGTCCCCAGAACACAGGTGGAAAACCACTGTTGGGGGAGGGGGTGGTGCCATTGTTAGTTCATGGGCAGACTAGATAGTCAGGTCTGTGGTCCTTTACATGTATTTACAGAAATTAATTCAAGTCATTTGGATGGTAAGGATGAGCTCTATTTTTGTATCCTTGAATTCTAGCTAAAGGCAAAAGAGATAGAAATAAAAATGGCATTGCAAAACTCTACCCTGAAAACATTTTTGTGGAGCTAGTTCTCAAAGCAAAAAGTTTTACACACACACACACACACAAAGCTTTTACTTCATCTATAAAATCTCTCATTTTTATTAGCTATTTGGGATTATGAACTGCAGATCACTTGCAGATCTTTCAAGGACTTCTTGTCGCCCATCACAAGAAAAGCTGATTCCCAATGAACAAAGCACAGCCGTGAACAGTGCCTTATCTATACTGTTTTCAAACACCTCAGTGAAGAGAGAGATAAGTTCAGTAAACTAAAACATGAAGAAAGTCTCTATTTCCGCTTGTGTCTGTAGGTCTGGCATTAGTAAATAAAACCTTAAAATTGACAGTGCTTTCTTACGGTTACAGAATTTATTCTGATTTTTATAAATAGGCCATATGTCATTTCTGTGGTCACATTTGAGAAGATTATTTTTTTCCTGTATACCCTGACGTTATCTATTTAACTTATTTTTTCAGGTTAATGTTTACAAATATTGTCTAGCCATAGAACATCTAAGAACAAGTGAGAAAACATTATTACACATACCTGGACGTGACTGTATTTGTTCTTGGCTGGGACACTTTGAACATTTGCCATCCAAACTATTGACAACAAATGTTAGATTCGCCACTTTGCTGTCAACGTAACTTTCTACGTTGTTCATGTTTACAAGATGCAGCTGCTCCAGGCGGCCGTGCAGCGCGTCGATCTCCCCCTGGGCGCTCTTCAGCTCGGAGGACAGCTTGTTAACCTCGCTCTCCAGTTCTCGGACTCTGTTGTCACCGGCCTCTCCCAGGGTTCCGGCGTCCGGCTCGCGGTTGTCGTCAGCCTGCAGTTTGCACTCTTGGCAAGACTTCCTTAGGCTATTTACGATCTCCTTGAGGTTCTGGACTTCTTTGAACACCTCCTCCATCCTCCCGAACTGCGCTGGGAGCTGGACAGTCAGGGGAGGCAGGGCCACCTGGTAGGGGCACTCGCCTGCCTCGCACTTCCCTCTGCTTTCCAGTCTCACCGGGCAGGCGTCCTTGGCTCTTTCATCTTTGATTTCCTCTGTTCCGTTGTTTGCCACTGCCCAAACCCCGCAGGTGGCGAGGACCGCTGAGCTCAGCCAGTACCAGTGAGCCGGCTTCATCTCTGCAGCGCTTCTCCCCCCAGCAGGAGTGCGCGGGGCTGGAGCTGCTTTATAGCGGCAGCTGCCTGAGTCAGGCTCTCTGCGTTCCCAGAAAAGGGCGGGAGCGTTTGCATCACAAGTTGCAGAAACGCACAGGAAGAAGAGATCGCCCTCATCAAAGGCACCTTGCCAAAAACTGTAATTTGTTCTCAGTCAAAAGAATGTGCATCAGAATTATCATATTCAACTGGATGGACATGTCCAACAACATTCACTTTCATAAAAAAGCAAGGTCTTACATTTCAATAATAATTTGGTATACTTACATTTGAAGTAAATCACTTAATTATACTAAACTCCTTGGGAAAAAAAATAGTTTGTAAAGATCATAATTAACGTGCTGGTTCTCCAAACTGTTTAAAGAACAGAAATGCTGCTAAAATAGAAACAGTCCTTTTTCCTTCTTAGAATGGGGTGTTGAGGAACCTGTATTTTCTTTCTGCTGGTCTTTCAGGTGAAATCTTACGCACTTCTAAGTTTCTAAATATAACAAAGTGCAGCTTTCTGAGTCCAATGGATTTTTATTTCATCTATTTGCAAAAGAAGAAAACTGGTAGAGAAAAAACTGCTGCTTTCTATTCCTTTGACTGTAACATGGTGTATATAAACGTCTAAATGCCTAAAACACATTTAAAAGCACATCGTTGTCTTCTGTCAGAACCAGTAGCTCCTTCTTTGCCTGGTTTCTGTGACTGTGCTGGCCTCTTCCAGCAGTTCCAGTCTCTGTTCTAAGGCTTCTTCTTCTTCTTTTTATTTATTTATTTTTTTTGTTCTGAGGCTTCTTTCTCTCCGCTGCAGCCTCTTCCCTTCCCTTCCCACGAGCAGCCCTGAGGGGCAGGCCTCTTGCTTTCTGTCCCCACCACTCAGTAGGCTCCTTGGTCTGTCACCTTGTTCAAGACATGTCAGCACTAAGGACAGTTTTCAAACGTTTCCCCTCAAAGGCTGAGGCAGGAAAAGGGGAACCGGCTTCAAGTAGAGAAACTGCCTCCTTTTAATTTGTTTTGCATATGGACATCTCGTGTCAGATGTCTTTTTAAAGAAGGATTTTATTGCTTTAAAAATAATTTCAAAATGATTGACATGGATGAAAATCCAAATTATTTGCAGAGTATTTTAAGTAATATGATAATCTTGCTTGTGTTTATTTCTTTATCCCAATCTATATATACCCCTTTCATTCTAGCCAAACCCTGTTCTTGTTCTTGAAAGGTAGCAGGCTCACCTGACACGTCCAGGGCTGGAGCTTCTCTGGCATGCTCAGGAGACCTGGCTTCCAACCCTGGATCTGACTCTGGTTATATGTCCACGTCGCATAGATCATTAATTTTACTGAGTCTTTGTGCTTGTACCTTGACAGAGGAATTTAGCAAGTCTCCCCTCATATTCAAGGAAGGATAGTTACACAAGGGGAAAAATGCAGTATATAAATGTGGCATTCTTTCCAAACAAATTTGTCAAACATGTTCTACACACCTTATGACTCATTTCCCTCCATCCTGTGACTGGGCTTCTTAACAATCTTTTGTTTCTCTTCATTCCACTCAATGTACTCTAACCAATTTTAGAGAATTATTAACTTTCCAGCTAAAAATATCTATTTAATCTCCTAATTTCATTTCTCTCTCCCCACCCACTTTCAAGTTATGACACTCTCCTGTTGTGAGAAATAAGTGAATGATTAGATAATTTTAAAAGGAATGATGATAATATAGGTAAAAAATATTTTATAAAGTAGAAATATACATATAGGAGTGATGTTTAGTTTCTGGTACTTTATTGAATCTCCTTGACTGGTTCATGTTTAGTTAAGTCTTTATTAAGGCTGCCCTGCACACTCAGTACTGTGCTGGAGACTATGTGAGATGCTGTTCTAGGCACTGGGCTACGCCAGTAAACAAACCATACAAAAATCTTTTTTCCTTCATAGAAAGGGGGATTGAGGACCTCATATTTTCTTCATGATGGGCTTTCAAGTGAAATCCTAAACACTTTTTAAAGTTTCTAATTCTAATGAAAGTGTAGCTTTCTGACTTCCTTGCACTTTGGGTTCATCTCCTTAAGTCAGCCTTGCTTGTTTAGCACTGCTGGTGATTCTCGGGTTCTGCACACCCTAGAAGCCAAGGGCCAGTGGCATAGTTCCACCTACAAAGCTTGGAAGTGCTTTGGGAGTTGGCTGTTGTTCCTTCAGGATCTATAGGAAAATACCAAAGTAAAGCAGAGAACTTCTCTATTAACCAGCTTCATTGACACTAATAACTCATCCTCTAGATTTTCAGTCTGAAAGGTCATTGGCCACTGACCACAAGGCAGATTCTAAGTGGCCACCACACGAGAGAGGCTCAGCCTACTTAGTCTGTAACCCATGGGGGAAAAAAGCGTCGCACTATCTTTACAGTTACCACCTGTGCTGCATATGAGCAAAGAAAGAGCTCAGTTCAATAAATGACTTGCCTGGCCATTTAACAGTTTTTAGTTTTGGTTTTTCAGTTCTTAAGAGACAGAGCTGGAATTCAAACCTGGATACGACTTCAAAGTTCATGTCATTTCTCTTATGTTACAGTGCCACACGGGAGGAAAGATAATATGAGGAAGGTATTTTAGAACCACATGGAAGGCCTGGTGCTTAAATCAGTGCTTAGAGATCAATCGGGAGCCACTGAAAGCTTTTGAGCAAGGACAATAGAATTCCTTTATCTCCCCTGGGACCACTTTTAGGAATGAATCCTCTGCTAAAAACCAGTGGGAAGTGGTGTTCCAGATGGGGAGCAGTAGTGTGGCACAGGCACGCAGGGAGATGTGAACCAGTGTGGTGGCAGGAGGGTGGAGAAGGGGATACAGACATTATCTCTAGGAGTGGTAGAAGCCATATGCTCAGATAAGCTGTGAATAGTGGAAGGAGTGGAGAATGGAGGCAGAACTCTGAAATATGGCAGAATATGAAATATGACTTGATTGCCGTCAAGTAATGTCATGGTAATGGGAGAGAGGGAACAGTAGGGTTGGGAGAGTGTAGTAGTATTTCTGTTTGCGTACATTGAATTTTGAGTATTGACAAGCCATCAAATAGAAATATCTGGGAAATAATTGGACTTCTGGTTATGAAAATCAGCACAGGATATGGTTGTCAATTTGAAATCACAGGAACCGAAAGGATGGTTAAAGAAATAGGACAAAAACCAGAACAGTACAGAAGCGTCCTGTATACCAGGAGAGGAGATTTCAAGAAGGAAGAGGCCATCAGAAAATCAAAATCCGAACAGCTGTCTTCCTTGCCCTTGAGTCCTGTGGATTCCCATGCTCTGACTTGGTTCTCTTCCCTCTTGCTGAAAGCCTATCAGGGTTTTCTTATGCCAATCCTGCCCTGACTCCTAGTTTTGGCTATTGATTCCTCATGACCATGTCCGACTCTTCCTTTCTATCCCAAATTTGCCCTCAACCCAGCACGGAGACATTATACTCATGTGTAGATTTTTTTCCTGATCTGAACAAATTATTTAACATCAGTACATGGTGGGATTTTAGAGTAGCAAGATTTGTTTCTATAAGTCATGTATGAAAATTACTATCATTAGTCTATCTTCATAACATGTATGGACTGTTTAAAAATACAAAGTATATCTAAGAGAAAATTTGCATTTTCTACACCTTAATCAAATTCCTAAAGTTTCATTTCCCCAATGTAGTTTTTTTAAGAAAACCCTTTATATTTCTATTTGTATACAAGGAAGTAAGTAAATTTAATGATAATTATTATAATGTCGAGATCCTTTCACTGATGTTAAGCTTATTAATTTAAAATATTTGTGGTTTCTGATTTATTAAGTTCAGGAAACTTTGATTATTCCTTAGGGACAAAACATTTACTTTTTAAACTACTTGATTTGAACTGTTAACAGTAAATAATGTTTATTTTAATATTCCCTAGCAGTCTTAGTCCTTATTCATTATAAACTTCAGGAGAAAAACTTAAAGTCAAGATTTCAGCAACCAAGAAAGAGATCAAAAACTGCCTGATTTTGGTTAAAGCTAGAGTAAGAGTTGGCAGGTTTTCTGGTCTGTCATACATGAAGAGGTTCAGGCTCTAAATCCCGCAGGATGGACCTACCACAAAAGATCTGTTATGTGAATCCTCAAGGCTTCTAGACCAACTAAAGAGGAAGGCAGAAATATCCAAAGATGTGCTGTTAATGATAGTACATAACACACAGTTATTGATATCCTGATGGCCCAGCTCTTTGGTGGAGTATCTATGGATTCTCAGGTTAGAATTTATGGAACTGGAATATAATGTCCATCAGTCAATATCTGTCAGCAAAATCTCTTTTTATTATATACCCCACACCAAGCCAGGGATCATGGAGGACCCAAGAGGTTCATGGACATGGCATCTAATTTTACTGTCATCTCCCTAAAGTTTCAGAGACTTAGAAAGTTTCATTTAACCAATGTTGAGGAAACAAAATGTATTTACTTTTATTTCGTGTATTGTTTCTTTTTATATTCCTAAAACAAAATAATAAAGAAAGTAAAGAAATTAGGAAAATGAAATTGTGTCTTTCTGAATTTTGTCTTGGTTTCTCATTATGGGTGACAATTATTTTATACAAAGTCAGCATGAATACTGAATTAGCAAATACTGAATCATTGCTCCTAGAATTAGGTATCTACAAGCCTCTGGTAATACCGTTTTTTGATAACCAATATATAAGATTGTTTTAAGTTTGATTCTGTTTAAAGACACCTTATTTAATATATATTGTGATTCATTAACACAGAACCCATGGCCAACAGAACTAAGGTTGTTTCAAAGGTTTTGTCCGTTTTACTGTCATGTGTTTTTGTAGCTCCATATCTCAATAAATATTTATTCTACTGTGTTGTGGTATATACTGATCGATGGAGAATTTTGTACTCTATACATTGATGCTGTTCATTTTTTTCTACTTTTAATTTTTTTTA